>PNEQ01115736.1:0-35090 GCA_003012365.1 Medauroidea extradentata
GTGAATCGACTGTACAGCGAAAGCTTTGTTGGTCATAGTGCTACCACAAAAATGAACAGGTTTACTTTCAATGAACAGGCAGATATGCATTTGTGTTTTGGTGCTGCAAATTCAAATGCGCTCGCAGCTCGGCGTCTGTATGCAGAAAGATTTCCGCAGCGTGTTTTACCGAGCCATGTCTATTTTTCGACTGTCGATCGTCGACTACGTGCAACTGGCTCTGTGCAAGTAAGTAAACACGTAACGATGTTTTGTATCCAAACGTGCCGTTATGTCGGACAAAAAACCTAATTTACATAACATTTCCTTAGGCTCATCGAGAACGTGGGGCTCGCCAACCTCTACCCAACGTGGTCCAGGAGGCTTTGTTCCAGCGGGTCGATAACGACCCTTGCACCAGCACCCGTCGCATCGCTGGACAATTAGGTATTTCGAAAACGGCTGTCTGGTCGGTATTGAAGGGCAATGGATACAAGGCGTATCACAAAACCACAGTTCAGAAGCTTAACCCAAGGAACTACCCCCCTCGGGCCCACTTCTGCGAGCGATTTCGCGAAGAATTTCTTCAAAATCCGGAGTTTCTCTCACTGGTATTGTTTACTGACGAATCCAACTTCAATGAAAATGGCATTTTCAATTCCAAAAATAATATCCATTGGGCTGTGAACAATCCGCATAGTGCATACGAACGTGGCCGACAAGAAAAGTTTAAAGTTAATGTCTGGGCAGGTATTTTAGCAGATCATTTAATAGGTCCCTACATTTTACCAGCGAGACTAACGGGTCCTAACTACCTCGTGTTATTAAGAGACGTCATACCGGAGCTGCTTGAAGATGTTCCTCTCGAGGTGCGAGCAACCATGTGGCTACAACACGACGGGGCGCCGACACACAGTGCAATACTGGTACGAAACCACCTGAACCTTATGTACCCTGGACGGTGGATCGGGCGTTTCTTCCAATTCCCTGGCCTGCGAGGTCACCTGATATCAATCCCTTGGATTTTTTCTTCTGGGGCGCTATGAAGGAATTAATGTACAAAACCCCTGTAGAAGACGAAGAAGATCTTGTTGCCCGCATTGCCGCCGCAGCATTGGAAATCCAACAACAGCAAGGCATTTTTGCCCACGTACGTCAATCAATGGTTCAGCGTTGCAACACCTGCATTGCTGCTAACAGTGCTTCCTTTGAGCAATTGTAAATAATCGCGAGACAGACATTTACTTTTCAGTTTGGGAACATTTTTATTTATGTTATGGTAGTTGAAACTGAGTTGTTCAGACGCGGCCTAATGTTGGCTGTGGAAGTGTTATTGTTTAATATGTAATTGATATAAAAACGTTACCGATGTTTACACCTCATCTTCTTCTTTTTTATAACAGCCTTTAACGTTTCTGTACAATTCATGAAATAAGTAAACAAACGTTACACGAACGAAAACCTTATTTTGATATGAAACGCAAAAGTGTCGTTTCTTTGCACAACTAAAACAATGAGACCACAATGCAGGGCTTTGCAAACATACCATACATAAAATCACATTCCATCACAATAAGACATGAAATTTTGAAGGGACAAAGATTCGAACCCGGAAGGCTGACTTCAAAACATGCACTGAGCCATGCTGACATCATGAAGATGTGGGGAACCGTTGCAATTGTACCTGCGCCATATTTTGAGCTGCTAACTGACGACTACGACGTGACGCAGGTGTGACATCGTATTAAATCTTCGTCACCAAATTTAAGGCATTTCCCGTCCGATTACCCCCAAGTGTCCTATGTAAAAAATACTTGTCTGAATGTCCTCTACGTCACTACAGAGAGTTTTAAACGTTAACCGCGGACACCCTGTATATAAAAATAACTTTTACACGTATTCGGATGGACATCTGTCGGCCGGGTTGCGGAGGTAGATGCATAGTATGTTCGATCAAACCTGTAGGTTCAGTGGTTCGCAAACAGCGGCTATGACATGCTTATACGAGGAATGAACGCCAAACTTTGCTCATAAAAGAAGCTTTCACAGATCGAGAATGCGCAACAGTAAAACGTTGCAATCGTGAGGACCTGGGTTCGATTTCCGACTCCGGCCATCATGGTTTCTCGAATTCGCTCTGAGCAAATGCTGGGATGGTTCTTTAATAAATTCCTTGACCGATTTCCCTCGTAATTCCTGTCCTTGTCTGTGGTTGTGTGTCGCCGTTACTAAAGCCCGTCCGGGTTAGATTCCAGGCGGGATCGGTCCCCGGATTTTCGTATGTGGCAATCATGCCGGTCGATGCCATTGATCGGCTGATTTTCTCGGAGATCTTCAGTTTCCCCCACACCTTCATTCCGGCGCTACTCATGCTCACTTCGTGTCATCCCTCACCAACGCTAAAGACCTCGATCTTAAGCACTGATAAAAATCTCTCACTCACTCAGTAACTCACTCACTCTAATGTCCGTCTGACACGTGTGACGTCTGTATTAACAAACATATTTTTAAAGGGATTCTTTTGTGTGTAATGTGTTGTGTAAAGGACCGGCACCATCAATCAAGTAAACTGTACGTGTGGATTAAAGAAACCAATTTGAATTGTAGAAGTTACTGTTTATTTAGCTGGTAACGAGTGTGATGCAATAAATATGCTGATAGAAATTTAGCTCTCACAAATTAACTCTAAAATTAACTTGATGTTAAGGTGTGCAAATGAAATTAAAAAAGAAAAAAAAGAAAACAATATTGGACCCTGCCAACCTAAGGATAGGTGAGGGATACAACACTGCAACTCATACGATGTTTATCATAGATTTCCTTATGACATCTTGCTTATACCAAGAATGGACTCTTCGGATCTTCAGGGTTCTACTATGGGTTTTATTGTAGTAAGCACTAAATACTCGATATCGGTGAGCAGAATTTTAACATGAGTTGCTGGGGTGTACACCTCTTTGAAGTCTGCGCAGTTGACCTTACCGGTAGTTTTCTTGCTAACAAGTATCTCCCGACGTGGGTAACGGTATCTGGAATATGCCTAGGAACAGCATAGTAAGAGTAGCCCTCACTAGGCTATAGAACCAAGCTGGACGACGACCTCCGCTCCAGACGTCTCCTCAGGCCTCTCGAGACGACGATTCCGATCTGGGTATCGAAACCTCTTCCCGGGCGTCGTGAAATTAAATCTCTTGAAGGAATATTCTTATATCATAAATAATTTGATATTTCCTTTCTTGAGGCTTCTCAAGACCATCGCAGTGAATTGAATAACAGTATTAATCATATTTGGTTGAATAAATTCACATACAATATCAAATCTCGTCGAAGGTGATAAATTTTTCTTCCGCTTATTCTCAATTATTATAAAAATCGATAGCTTGGCCGGAGTAAATAAAAATCTTATATTGAAGCAAGAAAATACACATCTAGAAAAAGTTAAATGTACACTTAGCATAAAATAAATTGATTCAACCAAAGACCGTGCCCAAAGACAAATGCGAATAAAATAAAATTATAGCACGGGGTATTAGCTTCCAAAGATATTAACCAACAAACATAGCAAATTTGACCGACTTTCGTAACATAAAGAAACTATATGTTACACACGATGTCTCTATTATCATATACCCTTCTATTGGACTGTTAGATTCTGTGGCAATTTGCATAGAATAAACGGTTCGTTCTTCCTGTTACGTATTAACCATGGAGGTATTAGTTTATGGAGTGGCATCTGCCGTACATTGCAATGGTAATCGTGTGAAGCTGATCATTTTCGAACATTTTCGAACTGCGCATGCGCAGGACGTTATTTTTCATGAGTCGCCATATTTTGGGTGGCAAAACAATAGCAGAAAGCAATGTAATTATGTAATTTTTGTACAATAATTCGCGCAAATTCTCTATTTGAATCGTACACAAAAGTTTACAATTGCTTCAGAAATATAAAAAAACCGCATTAGCTCTCGCTGTGTGTATGTAGTTTATAAACTTGATGAATTTAAACAAAAGTTTCTTACCTGTACAAAGATAATCCTCCGCAACGATCGAATCTGTTTGTCAGGTCAAGAGCTGCACAAACTTTCACCATAATGTGTAGTTAACAAAAAACTAAAACATTTTCATTCAGCTCAATGCTATGTTTACATGTTTTTTGCCACCACTAGCTCTATCCTTGTCTTTAAATGTCGTCTGTTTGCCGGCTTCAAATTTACTGAACGGCTTCCACTCCATAGACCAATACCTCCATGGTATTAACACGATCATAGAGGTAATATATTTACTCTAAGACTTAGAGCATGGATAACTAGAGATAGCTTGGTGCCTTTGTTGTGAAACCTACATCTAGCGATAGGCAAAATATACGAAAACAGCTATAAAATAATTAATGTTGCGATATCCCTTTGTAAAGACCTTGAGAAATGAGATTTATTGACTATTGAATCTTTTACAATCAATACACGACATATTTACTTTTATACATTCTTTAAATTCCTGGAAAACGAAAATTCCAAGATGATGTAAACAGAACATGTAAACAAACTCTTTTTTTACACAGAAATGAACGAAAATCGATGGATACTGATAGTATGTGACAGCGAATCATTCTACATATGTTTCTTCACATGTGAGTGATATTTAAATACAATATGATCACCGCTATATAGTAATAATTATGAAACTTGTTTCGCTCGGTGCCCATCAACAGCTGATTAGATCTAGGAATCACTTCACAGCATGGAAAGGGATAGACAATCAGCTCTCTACTTGTTATCTATGCTCTAAGCTCTAAGAACACGATACATAATGTGGTAACGAAAATGTAAGGAAAAAAAACGGTTAATTCAGCAGTGTTTTGTTTCATGTGCGACGGAGGAAATTATGTGCTGTGGATAAGGGTTTTAACCACGATTTCAATGAAAGTGAAGTCTGATTTAGTGAAAAAGAATGAGAAATGCAAGCGGAAGTTGTGGGCTAGACTTTGGCTGTAGAAACGAAATAACGAAAGTGGTCATGGTAGTCTAGGGCCAGTGTATCACACTCTGAACTGCAGATTTACAACTGGGCGCTCGTAGGTATAGGTGGTTCACTTTAAAGTGAGCACTGACCCACACTTAAAATAATAAAAAAAAAAATTGTATTTATTGGTGCTATAGAAGAAAAGTTTTAAGAGTTGTGGAATATTTACACTAGTTTTAAGTTACGCGGAAGTTTTCGTATTTAAAATAGGAAAGGCTTACAGAAAATTGTAAGCAGTGCTAAGTTTATTCTGAACAGCCTATATATGTTTTATCCGAACGACATGATATTAGGCTCTACAATAGAGGCACTGTATTGAGAAAGGAGGGGTAAACGGGAGATCCCCGAATAAATGAACCAACCAGCGAAATTGTCCGGTACGATTCCCATATGTGAAAACACCAGCCGGGGATTGAGCCCGGATCGTCTCGGTGGGAGGCGGGTGGTCTGACCACTCGATCGCAGCGGCCCCTACTAGTTCAAGTTATATTGCTATAGTAAATGTCACAAAGTTGTTTGGAGTAGATAATAGATAATTATTTTTCAAAGAATACTGAATAAAAACTTAAAATATAGTAAAATAGAAAAAGTCGTAACTTTACAATTCACAAAACAGTAGTTCAAGAAAAAAGTCTGGAAAGGGATAACATCTTAATTTTAAAATGATTTTAATTTCCTAATATTTAAGTAAGATATTAACGAAAACAAGGACAGTAAATTATAGAACATAGTAAATACTTTTTCACGCTTTATACATTTTTTTCTAATTTTCATTAGTCATTTTTACATGGTATAATAGTTAATAGCTATTTTTTAAAAAAATAAACTGTTTGTATGAACTGCTGCTGTATATCGTGATCTTAGCTATTTAACGACGTACACATCGGAAAAACAAATAACATCGGCGTGTGTCAAATTGATCAATTGTTTTCTTGTTTTATAATTTGGGTACTTGAGTGCCTTGAAGCCTTGCATCTCTAAGTGTTCTTACTATTAATATTTTAGCTGACTACATCGTATCTGCTGATTTTACTCACAATATTTAACATTATCACCTAATATGTTTATTTTTAGTGTTTGCCAGCGTTACCACTACTGCCACTAACGCTGTTGTTTTCTTGTCGGTTCAAACACTTTAAGATTACACTTCCATGAGTTCGTCTGGTATTGGAGGCTAGATTCGAACATGTATTAAGGGCGCGGTCTATCGCAATTTTCATCACCATGTTTTTTTTTATTTTTTATTTGTATCAGATATTTTTTCTTATTTTAGACACAAAATGTGACTAAACTTGGCTCTTATGAAATTTTTTTAAATTTCGTAGTTTTCGCGTAATGGCTTGTTAAATTCATATTTTGCATGTTTCTGTTTTAAGGACTACACTAAAACCAACTGATGTACCAAACTAAAAAAAATCACAGTTTATAAAGACATTGCAGACTACAATGTAAATTCATTATATTTGTTTAATACAAAAATTTTTATTGTTTATTTTTATGAGCATGAAATTGTAGCCTGCAGTGTCTTTATCCACTGTGATTTTTTTTTTAGTTTGGTATATCAGTTAGTTTTAGTGTAGTCCTTAAAACGGAAACATGCAAAATATGACTTTAACAAGCCATTACGCGAAAACTATGAGAGATAAAAAAATTTCATAAGAGCCAAATTTAGTCACATTTTGTGTCTAAAATAAGAAAAAAAATATCTGGTACAAATAAAAAATTAAAAATTGGTGATGAAAATTGCGGTAGACCGCATACTTAAAGTTCGTAAATTCTCTACACTCTCACCCAGACCTCGGGTTAAAAAGAGTTTTTTACTTAGTCTCCAAGGGAACAAGGAGACATGCCACCCATACAAATATGACTTACACGCGACCCCCAATGCCAATTTCCTCGCTTTCATTCTCGAGATGTTTGTAGCGCTGGGAGAGGAGAAAATAAGATTTGGCGGGATGAGTGAAGGGGAGGATGTGGCAAGAGGGCGAATCTCATCTGGGAGAAGTGGCGTAGATATTGGCGGGAAGCTGTCGTGATGACAAATGAAAGCTCAAGGTAGAGGGGAGAGGGAGGGATTACCGGGTGAAAGGTGTGGGTACCGAGGGTTAGTTGAGGAGGAAAACAGCCACGAACAGAGACCATTGCTCTCGCCGCTTCTCAACATTTTTTCAGTAAACTCTGTCCCTCCGTCACTGGAACGTCTTGCACCAAGAGGAGAGGAGAGAGAGACAGAGAGAGAGAGCTGCAAACGCCCGTTATTTGTCTCCTCGCGGGAGGTGGGCTTATTGCTCGCCAAGCACTTTTATGGCGGGACGTGAGTTTCGTGCAGGCAGGCCACTCCGGGATATGAATTGGTGCAGCGGGTACTGTAAATGTCCGGCAGAAACTACCACGACCGTGCTGTTGGAATTACTCGATGGCTCTGACCCGGCGAGCATTTACTCATGATAAAATAATATTTCACTAATATTGTCGTAATTATTGGTCACATGTTAATTATTGATGTTTGTATCCGGAGTCACTGATGTTTGGTGAAAATTTACTCCAACTTGCATCAGTGTCTTACGCTCACATCTGCTACTATACATCCTGGTTATTGGCAGCGAGTCTGTCAGAGGGTGTCGCTTATTGCCAATGGGAGTAAGGTTACTGCGACACAACACGACTGTGATTTGCGGGTAGAACCCCAAAAAGCTGAGCGTTTAAAACATCCAATCAGAGACTATGATCAGAGCTACAGATGTGCATGTAAGACAATGAAACCACATAGTGCCAAAATGCTTCCACAAAAAAAAAAGTTGCTCTATGAATATCGTAAAGTAACGTATTTTACCAGACAGCTTTAATTATATATTCCAACTAAGTATTTATAAACAAACAAAATATGAGAATATCGATTAATATCAACATGAATTGTGATGCACCCCCTTAGGGGAATTAATGTGCTAAAAACTTTTTTTTTTTTTTGTATTTTGAGATTATTTTACAACTTTAACAGTAGTATATCAAATATCAGTGTAAGAAAAGAGTGAAAATGGACAAACCCAGTTCGCAAAATATAATTATAGTAAAACTAGAGTTTATTATTTTTATTTTGCTGTACAAATTTCCATATGATACTATTTTACCATGTTGATGAGTATCTCACAATTAATGTTAAAACATCACTACACATTAATAAAGGTTTCTTGGATATTTATTATGTGATTCACGCGTAGTTTTATAGTAAATTTCATGAGGGAATTCGAAGAAAAATAGCGAAACGATAAACCGTAATTTGAAAGCGAACGGAGCATATTATCCCAAAGAAATTGCTTCACGAAGTTGCCTTGTCTTCAAAAAACGCTTGATCTAAAATGTAATATCTAAACATTTATTTTTGAATTTTTTTCACGATATTTAATGTACATGCGTTCATAATAATATTAAAAAATATATTAAAATTACTTTTCAGCTGATTAAATTTGTTAGTATCATCACGTCTGTACTGGTGGGACCTCACAAAACTGTGCAAATCCGTCAATAATTAGGTAATAATTTTTGTCACGTGATCTTCCTTAAGCCTCGTCAAATTGAAATTGGTATGCAGGGATTTACGCCGAATTTGCGTTTACTTCAGCGACAAATTTTCGTGAATGTGTTTTCGTGTTAATTTTCAAAATATGATATTAGTCTCATTAACAAATCGTAATGCGAAGCTACCAGTTGTATCCATACTCAAGGGAAAGGTGGTAAACAGGACATGTATGCATATACTTATATGTATCGGTACTGGTATAAAAATTGTACTTAATACACAATTTTTAAACTTCAGTATTCCTTTGTACGTAACAATTGTAATCTCTTTTATAACACTTTATTTACAACACATTTGCACCCATAGTGTTTTTATAATGTGTAGTCTCTCGATTATTTAAATTCAGTACTCTAAAAATACGCATACCCGACATTGTATTCTATTGACATTGATTTCAATTATATCTAAACAAAAACTGTTTACAATGATGCTAGATTTGTTCATAATTTTGTCGGTTATCGATATCGTGGAACAAATTAAAATCAGGCGTAATACGTATAATTCGTATAATTGGCCGTCGTTGCGTTAACTTTGAAGTTGAGGTTCGCTTTGTTTCAGACGGTGAAGTTACAGCTGCCGTACTCTTAATTCAATTAAAAAAAAAAAATGCGCGATTTATACCTGAACGTAACGGCAACACAAAGCGTTTCAACACGTAGCAACCTTGGGATATATACTTGTGAAACGTTTATCCATCAATTATATACTTTGTAGCTGCGAATTGGAAGAAAACGCTTAAAAATGACGATGTTATTCGTCTTCTTGTGGTGCAGGATTAGCCAAAACTAAGATTTACATTTCCCCAGAAGACAAGTTTGCTTGAGTTAATATACTTTTGAAGGTATTTAATCTTTAGCCTTAGTTTATTGCAATAAGCTGCTCTGCACTTCTTCAAATGTATTTGTTTGTTACGTGCAGGAAATGCGGTAGTTTTAAAAGTGTCAAAATGTGTTTTCGTTGTATATGGCATCTCTCCCCGTATTTTACAAGTTACATCATCAGTACTGAATTATTCAATTGCCAAAACAATGTTTTAACTCTCGGTTGGTGGTCTGTGTTCGTTTTGTTGTTGGATGAGAGTTGAAATATTTTGACAACACAACCACTGGAGAAGTTGACCAGTGAGGAAACAGTATTTTTTAAAAGAACAAAACAGTCTAAATATAATTTTCGTAATTCCGTACCGCTGAAATTTAATGATGTCATTCTGAGGTCAGCTTTCGATAACGTTATCGGGCCAGTAATGATAATTTCATTTATTAATTTAATAATACCCACTAGAAAGAAATCCTATATTTACTAAATACGAAGTTTAATTAAATTATATCATAATAACAACAGCTAGATATACCCAAGATAAAATCAGCATTAATAAAAAGAAACAAGTTGTTTATACATTTTGAACGCACTGCAGTTTAATGAGGATTTTGTGAAACAATTAACGCCAACATCAACTGACAAATTATTTATCGTCGTATGTTTGGCACACTAAACCGAAACTCGTCACAACCAATTTCAATACTAACACCAAACGTTGCTGTTGGCCAACAGGTTTCCTCAGCGAGATCCCGTTTTCCCTATCTTTTCATTCCATCTCTCTACACGGCTTCATGTCGTCATCTTCCAGGGAAAGCCTACGGGCTCCCAGATTCATTGCCTGCCAGGAGTAATGGCTGCAACTGTTTCGCAACAATTAGTTTCAATGCCTTATGTGCAGCTCTGCTCTATGGTCAGTGATGGGAGGTTTTTAACTCTCAGCATCTCGTGCTTCCACCCGCAGTACAACCTTGTGATTGGCGCTGTCACAGGAGCGGCGCCTCTGCACGTGTATTCTGCTAATAACCATGAGTCAGAGCTGCAGTTGTACACGCAAGGCATTGAAACAAATTGCTGTACAGTTATTGTCATCAAAAATCACCGGTTCTTTAGTGAATGCCGCCCGCGGGTTCACTCGGTGTTTACTTACCAACTGCAACAATCACTCACTGCAGCAAGCGATGCGCCCAGAGAAGCGATTGAAACGCATAGAGCGCGGCGCTGCTGCCTGTCTGCCGGGAAATTTTACCGCAACGGCGCGCTATTAATCAAACCGGGGAGGTCCAGGCAGCGGTAGGGGAGGAGAAGAGACGATGCTGGTGGGAAGCAGGACCGCGATCAGATACGCAATCACCTTGCGGCCAGGAGATGGGTCAGGGGGAACCGGTCTATTTCCAGAGTGCGCTCTACCTTACAATCGATATTTCTGCAATACATCCGGTCCATCTTCGGCCACCCGGGTTCCAGGAGGAGTGTCTTGAGGGGGGAGAGGGTGGTAGCGGGTTATTGGTGGGACGTCGTGTCCCTTTTCCTTCTAGATGGAGGTCGAAGATGGCCTGCGACGTACTGGTCTTCTACTCCACGAATAACTGGTTGCGATGTGTTGAATTCGTAGTTCATTAGAGTTTAATAAAAATTCTGCAGTATATTATTTCAAATGACATAGGTTATTAAGTGCATATAAACAATAATATGTTAAATTTTACACGTACAAGAAACGATAGCTCTAGTTGCATCACATGTATATTTTTTAACACGAAAATGTTTTCGGGCGATAAGTTTTAATGCTAATTGGGCCTTCATTATAAGGAGGTCTTGTTGCAAATACGTGAAAATGCACTTTTGTTTGTAGGCAGTATTTCATGCATGCTGTGGTAAAAACATCGCCCAAAACAAAACTGCACCGAGGCATGTGACTGGTTGTGCCTACATATCACTGTTACGCCAATTTTAACGCCTTTATGTTCGGTGGCCACCTGCATCAAGACGAACTTTCTATGTACCGTACTACGTGACTGGTACGACGACCGCATCAAAGTACGCTACTATGTGTCACATGACGGCGAGAAAGTTGTCTGTAATTAAAGTGTGGTTACTTCTATTTATTGTATGTCGGCGGACAATTAACAGTGTTTTCCGTGTGGTTTGGATCTCGATGACTCCTAGTAATATACAGCAATATCGTCCGGCACGATTTCCACACGTGAAAATCCAGGGACCCACCCCTCCGGGGATCGAACCCAGATCGCCTTGGTGAGAGGCGAGTGGTCTGACCACTAGACCGTCGCAGCCAGTGACAACATAAGTTACTGTTTTCTAAGTTTTATTTTCTCACACAAGTTATTTTTATTTCATTGTGGGATTTCAGCGACTCGTAAACATTCGCTCGCAATCCATCTGGTTCTATACGATGTACACTCCTAGCGCAGGAAGGTTAGCTCAGTGGCTTAAGGGCGTTCACGAAGCAAAAATGTATTATTTTATATTTGCACAACATAGTGTTCGATTTATAGATGTTACTTGTGACTACATTTTACACGTGTAAACATTTTTTAGAACTAAAATTTTTCTCACAGCGGCATGTTAAAGTCAGAATTCGCAATTTACGGGAACATATGGATACTATTAACCAAGTGACTTACGCGGATAAAATAATTTACACTGAAATTTGATATTATGGGCCATATGCTAAAAAGTTAAAAAAACACACAAAAAAGTCCTTTTGTCTTTTTAAAAAATTGCCGTAAATAAAGTAAATTCTCAACATTTTCAAATATTTTAAAAAAATCCAAAGGATTTTTGCTGTGTGTTTTTAAATCTGTTAGCATAAGGCTCACAATATCTAATAAAAGTGTAAATGATTTCATTCGAGTAAGACACTTGGCTTTTGTTATTCCTATGTCCCCGTTACCACGTGAACGCCCTTAAGCACTCGCCTCCCATAAGTGTGGTTCGGGCTCGATTCCCGGCGGGGTCGGTCCCCGGATTTTCGCAAGTGTAAATTGTGACGGACGATGCCGCTGGTCGGTAGGTTTTCTCGGGTATCTCACGTTTTTTGTGCTCCTCTCACTCCTGCGCCTTTGTATTAAATATCGTACTTCAGGACAATCAGATACCTACAGTCGCTCAGTAATAAGTCTGCATTCGGGGTGAGATACCCTGGCACTCGGGTACCCTCCTCGTATGTATTTATTATATACTGTAAAAAAATCTTTCTAAAATGTTTACGAAGTAATTAACCTAAACGTACCACACTTCCGCCTTTTAAATATGCAAAATTTTACAGTTGTTACAGAACAAATTTAGTAACTTCAGTATACATATGACTGTTTTATAAAAACGTTTAGGAGTGCTACCGTGGATGTGTGGGAAACAATTCTATTATATATATTTTCTTAGAGCTCCTATACGCACGTGTGGCAAATTTACAAACTGTTTTTAGAGTGATGATCAATTGCAGAGGTATTGAGAATTTTTAAAGTTATTTAAAGTTCATAATTTAAAAGCCAAAATTGTTTCTTTCTCTTTAAAATTAAAATAAATTATTCTTTTTGAAATTTAATTTTACTATGATTTCGTATTTTATTAGACCTGTTAGCAATAGCAACGTAACCAGCGGCAGAATTTTTTCCTATGCCAAACTCTCGCATAAGAAAATACGTTTTCTTTCAAACCTGCTGTAGAATTAACCGTATATCGAGCATGGTTACTATGAATTGTGATTATTGGACGTTCGAAATATTGACTATTTGAACGCCTCAAGCTAAAATTTCGGCCTGCCCCGGCAGACCTCGCGACTTACGCTTGATATGAACAAACGTATGGCGTCCAGCTACAATCGCGGGTCTTCCCAACAGTGGTTCGTACATTGTTGATACGTAGGTGCAGTGGTTTGTTTGTATGGGTTCCGCCAGCCTGGGAGTATTTTGCGTGCTGGAGCCTGGGGGAGTCATTACTCTCACCATACACCTCATCGTTAGAGATAGAGGAAAACCGCAGGAATCTTTTATGCCTTTGTATTTGGTAAGAAAGTTTAGCAGCCTTCGCATTGTACGATTGGAGGGTGAGTAAGTTGTTTAATGACTTATCACAAATACTCAGACCGAGCGAGGTGGCGCTACAGAAACACACGGGTTTGATCCTCGTCTTCGGTGTTTTATTTTTATGATTTCGGTTTTCCATGGTTTCCAGAAATCGCTGTAGACGAATGATAGGATGATTCCTTAAGTGGGAGTGTTCGACAATTTTATTGTATTTTCAGTTTTTGAGTCTTAGCATTCATTCAAATTGTATTATCAAAATTTTATCTGCGACGAAGTATAGGATATATTCATGGTAAACTGCTCGACATAAATAACAATGAAATCTTTCATTAATTTATCATGCAGAGTAATTGCAAGAGAATTCTTGAAAGTTAACCTATAATTATCTTGCAATGATTCAGCATGACAAATAAATGAAAGATTTCATTGTTTTTAATGTTAAGCAGTTTACCAAGAATATAACCTATGCTTTGCGAAGAGAAAATTTTGACAATACAATTTGAATAAATGTTATGGCTGAAAAACTGAAAATACGATAACATTGTCTAACACTCCTGCTTAACAAAGGCCATAGTTGACTCCTCTCCCGTGTCCTGTCATTGTACCAACCTGTGAGTCGCTGTCGCTGTCGATGAGACGTAATACCCACTTACCCTAACAAAGATTCAGTAGCGTTGCATCACTATCCCAGTCAAGTACAGCACACGCCATGTAAGTTGACGGCTAACGAGCTGGAATGTGTTGTATATAATATTACTACCGTTTTAATTTCGAATGGCTAATTTACATAGGTCAATTTTTTTCCGGTATGGATAGGCTACTAGGTGTGTTTTCAGCGACCTGCTGCTTGAATTCCTTGGATGTGTCCTTCACTCAGCAGCTGCCACTCGCTATCTAAGCTGGCGCGCAGTGTAGTGGACACGTCAATAACAAAAGATGAACGTCAAATAAGGACAAGTTATATTGAAGCCTAGCAAACGGTCAACTTCTTCCGCGATAAATCAGTCTCCCTACTCATCGTCTATTCGCGAATGAAGCTGAACTCGTGTGCAGTAAGTACTTCTTTGTTGGCTCGGCCAGAGTTTAGTTATAGGTAGGCGCGCGAAGCTGAACACTTGTTGTGGGTGAGTAGGAAAGACGCGTTCCTAGATGTAAGTATGAAGTCTCTGCTGAGAAAATTTTAACAGTTGAAATTGTCTCCGAGTAGGATATTTATGCAGAATTAGTAGTTCTAGCCATATACTGGCAAATGAGCCAAAAATGTTCTGAACTGACCACTATATGCAATGAAATCAATAAAAAAATCAAATTTTTTTTCGAAACACAAAATTTCGTGCTGCAAGCAATCGGCACTAATAACTTTAAGCTAAATTTTACAAAATTTTAAAATCAAATTGCAATCAAATTTCTTATTTTTTTCCCAAACATTTTGAAAGACCCTAGTTTCGTGGAATTTTTATCGAATTTCTTGTTGTGTTATTGATGCCATTGGCTGAAATACTGAAAGAAGGTTTTTTTTATTTATGGGCATGGGAAAATTTTGCTTGAATTTGCTGAGTTTTGAGGTGTTGGCATGGAAATTCTTAATTATTTGTCAAGACGTTGGATTTTGCCTGAGTACCCTACTACATTGAAAATGTCAGTTTTCGGCCTTTTTTAAATTCCTCTTTAGGCCTAACATAGGTCTAATGCACATAAGAAATATAAAATTGTCGGGTAAATACTATTCGTAAACATACGCAATGTTCGGGCGTGGAGTGGATTTTAAGTGAACCTGTTTTTTCTGATGCTATATAGCCAAGTTGCACCTTTAACGTTACTTTCTGAAGGACGTTTGGCGGTAGCAAACCTTCATTGTATGCTTAATTTTAATACCTATGGAGACGTAATTAACGACCTCTGGACCTCGTCAGAGAATCCGTATGGCTGAGACTCAAGAGCCTTAATGCATCTTCTAAAATAAGATTGTGACGAAAAATGTCATACAGAAACGAGTGTGTGCGTTCCCTCTCTCTCTCAGACACACACACATGCACGCACACACACGCATGCACACACACATACATACATCTTCACATATATATATACATATATATATATATATATATAAACTGATATTAGCAAGAAACAGAAATTCCTTATGGTCGGATTCGTGATGGTACGTCCAACAATTCACAGTATTTATCTGCTTTGGACAAACTTTTGAAATATTTTCAACAAAATTTTAGTAGAGTAGGTATTTTTACGCATTGTTCATGCGTAAAGATTTTCAGCTGGAGCACGTTTTTCTTTGCTTTGTATAAGACTTTGCAAACAGTTGAGTAATTTGAATATATTGCTATTTTATGTGTCTATATTATATAGCTTCATTTGATTAAAAATAATTTGCGTGCCATTGGAGACGGACTGTTAATCTTAACGATCGAGACCATATCTTTTAACGCTGATAATGGCAGATTGCAATGTCAGCAAACTGTTTTGAATGCTGCCAGGAGATGGTTTTCACAAAAAAACGTTACCGTAACTCTGCCCACATAATTTTTGGTATTGTTATGTGCAGACGTAATGAAACTATTTCCCTAATAACCTTTTCTTACGTAGAGTACATATTAATTAATTAATTGCATTTTTAATATTCTTATTATGTTTTTTTTCGCCGTGTTTTCGCCCGTGTTGGTCAGTTTAATTTTTAATTATTATTTTTTTAATTTTACTCTGCAAAGCAACGAAGAGTCATTTTAAAATCCCAGACATGACAGTTTTACACTTATATGAATTCTTGAATTTCTTATAGGTGCTCATGTAATGGGTCAGGCTTGGAAAGGTTTTCAAGCCTCCTCGCCACATTAACGCGGCGCCTTAAAATGACGGTCATCTCGCCAAGAAGTTTATTTTGAAGGAAGAAGAAAAAAAAAGTGTTATTGGAAGGAGTTTTGCCTGTTAATAGGTTGGTGCTAGTCTACATGTAAAACTGAAAATAAGTTTGGAAAGCCACAAAGGAAAGGGTGGTTAAATTGTTTATTACTTGTATGCATGATTTTACACATACATGGAAACAAAGAATACGCGTGTACTTGAGGTGGGGGGACATAAGTCTACACATTTGAATAATTTTATTTTTCGCTTTTTTAATATTCTGATAAGAAAAGTGTAAAATGTGCTATTATAACGTGAATTATATTTCTCTTGCGCTACAGTACAAGCAAAGCAGTTGAACTTTTAACGTTTACATAGGTCGCAATCAGTCACCCAAAATTAAGAATATGAAATAAATTGTTTGACTATTTACGGCCTAAATATATGTTAAAAGTTCAACTGCGATGTTTTTACGGTGACGCAAGATAAATAGAATTTAAGCAATTATCTCAAATTTATTATTCTTTTCTCAGAATTAAAAAAAGGACACCAATAATGTAATCCAACATGGCGACTGTTGTCCCACCTTAATAGTTGCAAAGCAGTGTCACTTGATTGCATGCAGTTAGGTTGTATAAGGCAACAAATCATAACTTGGTAGAGGTCATTAAGGTGGCCTTCGTGCCTCATGTTTCCGAGTCCGTATCTAGTAAGCCTTGAACATAAGTTTGACAATTCAAACAAGACGTGTCCATAATCCGAAAATTAGTTGAACCTCCTTTCTAAATATAATAAGCGAGCAACACACGAGTATGAACTTAGCTTCAATGAACTATATTAATGTCATTGTGAATTAAGACAGGTTTCTTCACAGTAACTGTTGTAAGATTTTTTTTTTTTACTTTCATCTATTACTCGGTAAGGCGGACGTGTCAGGTTTCAAAAGTTTGCTCATCAGTTATTCTTAGGTATGTGACATGGCTGAATCTAGTGTTGAAGAGAGGCTAGAAGGATTGTAGGGAAAGGGAGGGGGGTGACAAAGGGTGCACGTGACCCGGGCGGCAGTCCAACGGGGCGGTAGATCCTGCAGGTTCGAATTACTACTGCACTTTACAATTATAAAGAAATTGGAGGGGAAGGGAGACAAAAATAATGTTAACGACCCCCCATCCCAATAGGAAAATCTATAGATCCGGCCCTGTATATGTCCATACATGTCTTTATCTTTCTATCAAGATATAAATGTTAAATAACAAATATTTTTGAAAATCAAGTAAATTAATGTTAAAAGCTGTGCAGGTTATTTGTAGTATTGTAATATATTCAACGAGACTGGTTAGTCATTTTGGAGGCAATGTCATATTTTCCATACATACAAAATAGCATTCAGGAGTGCAGTTAAATATTAAGTTAGCCAGCATCTTTATATCAATGACTTATTGTCATAGCCGAATGATAGCTATACAGTTTGTTCAAAAATTCAATGTCCAAACTGATAGGGAAGTTGGAGGAGACAAATACAAATACATTTGTCCAGTTAACCACGTGTCGGAAGCAAATAGTTTACGAGTAATGTGTATATTAAGGGGTATCGGGTGTGATTCAGAAGACGACGGTAATTGTTTGCGGTACTTTATTTGTTGAGAAATGTTACAATAAACGTTTAAAATTAGCAGTATTAACCTCCGCGAAGAGCCAGTATCAATGTAGCAAAGAGTCTCGTGTTCGCTAGAATACTGTATGTGTGGGTTGTGCGTCTTCCAGCGAACACGAGACTCCTTGCTATGAAGATACCGGCTCTGCGCTTAGGTTAATGCTGCTCATTTTGAACATTTATTGTGACGTTGGTAACACATAAAATACTGTAAACAATTACCAACGGAGTCTTCTGTATAACACCCTATACCCCTGAATACTTATTACTCCTAAACTATTTGTTTCCGACACATGGTTATCTGGCGAAATATACTTGTATTTGTCTCCTTCGTCTTCCCTATTACTTTCGGCATTGAATTTATGAACATATTTTATAAGGCTGATTAATGATACTTACTACCCAGTTCTAACGATAATAACGACAAATTATGAAAATTTTAACTTTATACTTAAATAAGTAGTTGGAATATAGTCCAGTGTACTAGTCAACGCAGTATCTTTCTTGGCTAAACTTCTGGTGCGTTAATTTTTTCCGTGCCTGTATCTTTGAGACCATTAGTCCCTAAGCTTTAGCGAACAACAACAAATTAATAAAGCCGACCCCGGGTAATTTGCCGCCGGGGAAAAAGGCACGACGTAATCTTTTAATAGGGTAGGGCGAGTGTGTCCAGAGGATCCATGGGGAAGGGAGAAAAAGCTAGAAAAGGGGTGAGGTGTCCTAGGAATAGGTGGAATTACCCTCAGATCCGCAGAGAGAGCGCTTAGCGTTGAGGCCACGGCGACGGCGAGAGAGAGAGAGAGAGAGAGAGAGAGAGAGAGAGAGAGAGAGAGAGAGAGAGAGCGAAGTGGGATTACAGGATTACAGGGTAGTGCGGAGTTCTGTGGTGCGGAGTCCTGGGCGAGGGAGGGTGCACGCCCCTTCCATACGTCCCTGCGGCGCCCTCGCCATCGTGTCTGACACACGCCAAGTCATCTCCACTTTGACGGAGACGTCGCTTATATGTGCTCCTGCGGTCGCCCGACTGAAGCTGACTTCATATCTGCAGGGTTTGAACCATCACCTTTCTAGAAAACCTTGTTCCGTCAAGCGCATTCCATCGGCATTCTTTATAATATCATTGCAAGGTGTCATGTAAGCATAAATATTTACGAACCACTCGACAGATAGCTGAATCTTTTTCACGAATTGTATGTTAACCCGTTGCTATATGGGTTGATTATTTGATCAAATTTAGGTCTCTCTGGGGACATGTTTTAAAGAGCTTATTTTTAAAAATAAAATTCTAGGTTATGATGTGGATATGCTTAACAGTCGACTCTTTATAGCAAAATTCTTGGTTAATCTGCGGACATGCATTAACATCTGATTATGTAAAAAAATTTCATGTTGAATTTTGAATATATTCATTCAGGGTTATCTTTGTACAATTTCGGGTTACATTATACCAGTCATTTTATTTTATAAAATGAATTTCTTTGTGGCCTTTAGTAATTAAAAAAATAATGATTAACAAATTTATTAATTAAGAGCGTGACAGTAAAAACGAAATATTTGATCCTTTATTTGACATTAAACTAGCCTTGTGGTATACCTACACTTAACCCTGCCAGGTACAAAGTTACCCCAAATTACTGTACGATTCTTTACTAGTTTTCTATGCTTCATTGTGGATATAAATGCCGATTCTTTACTCGAATCCTAGATTACTCTGTTGATATGTCGTAAACTCTGATTCTTGACTCGAATTCTAGAGTACACTGTAAATATGTTTTAACAGCAATTTCTTAAACAAAATTGTACGTTATGCTGTGGATGTCTTTGCAGCCAATTCTTATGTCGAATAAAAAAAAGCACTGTCGGGGAAATTAACAGATGGTTCTTGAGTAAAATTCTGGCTTTAATTTTGGGTTAAGCTGTGCATGTGTGTCTTAACAGTTGATTATTTGTTAGGATTCTATAATATGTTTAGATGTTAACAGTTAATTGATGATTTATTCAAATTTTGTGTTATGCTGTAGATATGCTGTGTTGATTTCTTTAGTCAAATTATATACGAAGTCGGGATGTTAATATCCGATTCTTTACTGACATTTTGGAGATACAGTGTGGATATAGCATAAAAGCTAATACTTTACTGAAATTCTGTGTTACGTTGTAGATAAATCTTAATATCAAGCCAGGGGTCGCGGTTGGCGGAGTAGCTAGAGCACCCTCCCTCCACCACGGCGATTCGGGTTCGATTCCAGGCGGGGTCGGTCCCCAGATTCTCGCAGATGGGAATCGTGTCGGATGATGCCGCTGGTCAGCGGGTCTTCAAGGAGAAGTACTGTCTCCCCCGACCCTTCATTACGGCGTTGCTCCACAATCACACCATGTCATCCCTCATCGGCGCGCAAGCCCTAGATGCTGAATTTCCTTCGCTTCATTTAATATCATGTCCTACACAAATTCGAGATCACTGTAAACATTTCATAACGCAGCTGATTATCTACTTAAACTATGTT
Organism: Medauroidea extradentata; assembly: GCA_003012365.1. Taxonomy (NCBI): domain Eukaryota; kingdom Metazoa; phylum Arthropoda; class Insecta; order Phasmatodea; family Phasmatidae; genus Medauroidea; species Medauroidea extradentata. Next base: position 20,452 of record PNEQ01115736.1, read on the forward strand.
TTGCCACGTATGTGCCTTTACAGCTTTTTATATACTATAGTTATTGGTTACGCCGTAGGTATTTTTTAACAGTGAATTATTTACTCTTACGGTCGGTTTCTCAATGTCTGATATTTTTCCGATTAAGCTCTGGTTAAATTTTAGTGTTGGTTAGCAACGTTTTGTGTTTATCAAGTTATGATACAACTGCAATTTTACTGGCGGTAACTGTTGTTAACTTAAACGCAAGAAAGTATTCCGATTACTGAGTTTCGATTACGCTATTGATACGTAGCAAATAATTCCTAGTTCCTTCTCGTCGCTCCATGCTGCAGTTCTTTCATGAAACGTGGTATAAGATATCTTGGCTCTACAATATCGGCAATACCAAAACGCGTCAGACATATCACACTGCAAATATAAACAGTAATTGTGTTAATAATCTACGTAATGCGATTGCAAATTTTAGGGCCCCGATATTTATACAACGGTTACGTCATCAGATGGTTTGTATAAAGATATCCCGATTGTGTTAAAAATCAACAACTTTGTTTTGTTAATTGAGTTATTTGCTTCCATTTTGACACTACATGTTATGTATTGGTCGTAAGTTACAGTGTTTCTACAGAAATTAAAAATAAACTATTACAGTAAATTGAAGAAGCTAAACAATAAAGACAGTAAATAAAACATGTAGCAATCTTCGACAATACACAGTGTAATTAAAAGTGTGTGTACTAATATTACAATGTCTACCATCGTGGACATAAAAATTAAAAGTGTTTTGCATGAGACAATCAGCTTCAAGTCCTAGTCATAGAACATATTTTTATGTTAGCAAAATAAAACAGAATTATAATATTGTAAAACATATACAAACATTTTTAGGTCAAGTTCTGTCACAAAGTCTCTACCGACTTCTGGAACAGGCAGATAAAAGCAGAAATTCTGTTTAACTTATATGAAGTACAAATATTTGCAGAACAAGAATCGTAACATTTTAATGATTTAAATATTGGATTTAAGCATTGTAAATTTTATATCTCGTTTTATAAACCAAACCATTACGAGCGGTGATAAAAAAAAATTTGCACAGTGGGATTAGTAGAGAAATGTCAAGCGCAGAAAAAACAACTAACGATTGAATTGACACACATATTATGCATATACTGTATAAACATACATATACACATATTGTATATATATTGTTAGAGCCACAGAGCCATAGGTAATTCTGTTGCTATTTATTGTAGCCTACATAAATAAACTCCACATAAGATAAGTATTTCCTTTTTACATCTTATCTGTTTTGTAGAGCCGCCGAAATTACAGATTTATGCAAGCATAGGTAGGCATATTATTACTACGTCCAGGTTTGCCTGATCTTTCAAATTTTCCATTCATTACAGCAAAAAGTCAAACCCAGTAGAAAAAATAATTCACAACGCGATATTATTATAAGTTGATTAGAAAATAATTTCTTTTACGTACTTCAAGCAATTGTCATACTGTAAATGTTGGCATTAGAATGACGCTCGGTGATAACTGGCATGAGGTAGTGCACGAATAACTGTACATTATTACATCCACATAAACAAACAACTGGCGGTTACTGCATACAATTGTACGGTTGGCAACGAATTACCAAACAAAGTTCCACAAATTTGCTAATTTAAATACTATAAGTTTGTATTACTATAAAATGAAATCGGGTTCTTTGTATTTTGTAACGTGTACATTAAAAACATGTTTTGCAGCAACTTATTTCACTTTCTGCTGACTAATATTTAAACTATACAAAACAGTAGAAAGTGATACGGCGATGTTGAGTCCTTCCGTTTGTCAGCACGCTTCTTTGTGCTACGGTTAGAAGATCTTCCTAGAGATCACGACGAGTATGTTATCCAGTCAAACCGTGAATAAAGCCACGAACGGTTCTGCGCAGTAAATATTCTTTTTCCTTGTAGAAGAAGCGAAATATTGTACTGTCAACGGAACATTTTCCACGCATTTAATGTATTTTACTGTTGGCCAGCACTAGCCTTTAACGAAATATTTTCGAGTATCTTCTGCGAATTACTTAAAAAATGACTGAAACTAGGGAGAAGGTTTTCCAAAAATGGTTTATCGTGTTGTACATGTCGCCCTCCTGGGAAACTGGACTACTACGGGATAGGGAGGATATGAAGGGTGGAGTAACAGCCCAAGCAGCGGGTGGGAACGTACTTTTTCTTTCCCAACGACCACAGGGGCCGACTTGACGGATCGACGCTCGTTCTTCGACTGCAGGGTTGAAAACAGCAGCACTTCCCTGTCCGCATACCGGGCGCTGTTAGAGGAAATTACCCTTCAGACTGCAGTGCCCCAGTGGAGGAATTCTCGTGGCTGGCACGCGAGCGAGTTTGTCCCGTCTGGGGCTTGGGAAGTGGCGGAGAAAGGATGCGAGGAATTTATAAAGAAAGCGAAGGAAAAACGTCTTTCGACTAGAAACCTGAGAGACTTTATTATTTATTAAAGTGGCCGCCTGGGTGGTAGTATTTCGCGCGTTAGAGGCCTATAAGAAATGCCGAGCGTTAAGGGCGACGCAAAACGCGCATCAAACCTTACCCTAGCCTCTAGGCGCAAGTCACTGACATATCGTTCAGGGCTCCTCGTCGACAGATCGCCTCTATGAGACGTTAGTGGGGAAATTTAGAAATTATATATTTTTATAAAATAGTGTTAGTTTTGTAAACGTTACTTGCAAGAACATTTTTCTTTTACGAAAAAAAAAAATAGTTCAGCTAGTTTTCCTCCCATAATGGCATTTCAAAGTCAAAATTTGCATGTTTTTGTTATTATAAGCCTAAAAAAACCATTGAACATATTGCAATTGAAAGATATCATGTTGGAAATATACATGTCACGGACCATTGCTTGACATGTGTTAAAATAAATTACAAAATATTTTTGAATTAGAAAAAAAAATCGATTAAAGTGGCAAAATATTCAAAATGTCTGAATTTTTTAAATGTAAAAATATTTTGTAATGGATTTTACAACATGTCAAGCCTGTGACATGTAGTTTCTGTTGTGAATTATTTTCATTTGATTATTGTCATTGGTTTATGCAGCTCATGAGAACGAGAAACGTGCAAATGTTGACTTTGAAGTGCTATTATGGGAAAACTGGTTGAGCTAAAGTTTTTGTATGAGGAACATGTCCCAAGTAACGTCTAACACTATCTCATACAAATAAAAATTTACGATTACTCCCCACTTGAACACCCTTAAGTGGTTAACATGTTATTTTAAGATGCAATATTAAAGTTAAATGTGTATTCTACACGCGTTTACTTTTCTTTATCACTCTGCCTCAAAAACACATATTTTTGCACTTTTCAGCCGCGAAAGGATTTGTTTTAAATATTAGTGAATTACGGGAAGTAGGTACATACAAGTGTAACGTTCTTTGATTATTATTCCTAATCAGATATCACACACATTATGACGTTTTCGAATAAAATGTCTATCGGCCGAAGCTCAGCGGCCTGTGCAAGCGGCCACATTAAGGCGCCCGTTTACTGGCCGTGTGTTTGTGTTAGTGAGACACGACGCCAAGGGCGATGTTACCTGTTCATTTGGCGAGGTATCGCCTCTACCGCAAGACACTGAAACAGCGTGCAGTGGTATCGTAGAACACTCGACTGACTGACACTTTCAGTGGTGACGCCATCTTTTTATTGGTAAAAAGTTTTAAGCAAAGTCCTTTGCATGCTCCTAGACAAGTGTCACGTGAATCCCGTCAGTAATTTTCCACATATAACGGGTTGAAAAAACTATTTTTAACCATTTTGAGGAGCTCGGAAATGATTTTTCTAATCGACGAGATGCTTTGAAATGACTCTCCAGTCATCGTTTGGAGTGTATTTCCTTTTCGTACAAATACACATTGGGCATATGTGGAATTTGTGTGTGTGAGGCAGGAGTAGTAAGGTTGTCGTTGTCTGACGTATGTACTGTATTATCGCCTCTCTGCGCAAGCTACTCAGATGGCGTGCAGTGCTGTACTATTAAACTATTATCCTTTTCCTTATGGCACTTTAAGCGATGACCACATTATTTTATTAATGGGCAGCAAAGTTAAAAGTCTAACACTTGTTTCTATTGTTGTGTTTTTCGAATCCAGTTATTTTTCGAGATACGGCAGTCTGAAAAAAACTATTTTTGACAATTTTGAGGGGCCCGAATGTGATGTTCCTAATAAACGTATCTAATTTTTAAAACTATACTGACATTGTTTGAAGAGTGTGTTCTTCTCGTAGATAAACAAACATAATGCGCGGTAAATAGTCTAGTCAAATAATGAATAGTAACTCGCTGCAACGCGTTTGAAACGCTGGTTTTATGAAACTGTGAATGTAAAGTTGCGTAACATATCAGACATAGTGATCAATAGTACGTTGTTTTGATTGGCAGTTATATATTTTGAAGTATAATTCTAAAGTTAATTAAAACTTAACGTAAGCAAGGAGACGGGAAATTATGAAAGATAAACAATATCTAGTGTACTTGCAAGGAATCTATAACAGCGAGTTTAATGAGCTACTAAACCGGGCTAACTTTCGGAAATTATACTACTCGAGTTGTTTATATACACACGTTACTTCACATTATATATGACGCTCCAGACGTAACACTAAGAACCCGATACAAGGCATGAGTGACTAGGACTTTAATTGCACTGCAACCGCCAGTAACGTATGTCCTAGCGTGACGACAACCAAAAACACTATTATTCTCATCAAGTCAGCTGTTACAGGGTTAACACTGATCATGTGCCACCCTTCAAACTGTCCGAATACCTTCCCTTCAGAAATAAATAATAAACATTAGTGGCAAATTAATTCATTCTCGGTGGTTAAATGCTTTTAGTTTTTCTCTGCAGGATGCAGCTCGTATAGCATATGATAACAAATCCATTATTTCAAAAGAATGCCTGAATTGCATGAACTATAAAAATTTTTATAAATGATTAACCAAGTGCGTGCATTTTTAAAAATTATATTATTAATTTTGAAGTTTTCTTTTCAAATCTCTCGTTTCCACTGAAATACTGCAGCGACTGACGCAGTGGTTTGAGCACTCGCCTCCCACCAAGGCGATCTGGGTTCGATTCCCGGCGGGGTAGGACGTCGATTTTTGACGCGTAGGTTACATGGCGGATAATAGTGTTGGCCTCTGCGGGGTGTTTCTGTTTCCCCTATCGTAGGGGGCTACATTTCATGTCACTTGGGACAGCAGATACCGACGAGTGCCCAGTCAGAAGTTTGCACTTGGGATGATGGTACCCTCCTCATACGATATTTATTTAGGGTTGTTACCAGAAAAAAAAAGTATATAATTGCTATACGTATAGCTTAATTATTATTAAGAGGGCATTTTGTATATAATAACACTAAATTTTTTAAATTTAAATTTGAAGGATTCTGAAAGTTTACGTAGGAAAAAAAACATTCATAGAACATACTTATTGCCAACGTGTTACTAGTGTAATGCATTTCTGGTGAACTATTACTACACCGTAACATTGTAAATTGATTTTGGCGTAAAAGGTTGTGTATACGTAATGCATTATACTGAAAAATATCTGCTCTAAAATACGTCAAAACTATGTTCTAGGATTGCTGTTTTTGTCCATATTGGTTTTCGATTTTCAGTGTTAATGTATCATGTATTCGTTAGTTTTGGCAATAATCCGATTTTCACTATGTTTTGTTACTAGTTGTAAACGTACTAAACATTTTGTCAAAGTTGTTCTGCTGTAATAACAATACGTTTTGAAAAAAGAACAGTTTGTTCTTGACTGCCCTGGTTTAGGATTTTTTTGTGCAGTACAATATGTGATGCTGTCACCTGTGGTTTGTCTTTACATTCATCACTCTCAGCTAGTTGTGGGCGATAAGCTTGCACCCAAACCCAGTTAATGCCAAACTTTTTTGAGCAGTGTATTATTTCTGTTAGTATGGCTATGTAACGTTAGCGGTAAGGTATCGTGTAGTGTGTACTGGTAACCAGCACGGAAAGTTTTTTTTTTTTTTGGTGGCTATAAAAAATGTTTCCAATAAGTTTATCTACGAAAAGAAGAAACACTTCAAATTCTGTCCCTATGATTTTAAAAATACCGTCCACTAATTAAAAAAATATGATTTCCAAGCGCCTCAACAGTGCTAAAAATGACTTTCTCACATTGCTGTAGCTGAGAAAATATCAACCGTAATCGGGAAACCAAATCATATAAACCTGCATTGGACTTTACCACATACTTTCCACAGTAAAATAACAGGGCCATCGCGTGAAGTACTATTGAATAACGGTTTCAGCGAAAACACTTTACGCTAGTTTAGTACTTCGCGCCTAGAGGCGATGAGGTATTTGACGGACTTGTTATAGTCGACTTATCGCCTTCCCCGTTCCCGTCCCTCGATCGTAAAAAAAAAGCTAGCGTCCACTAACTCTTAAGAGGAGTCCTTCGCGGTGTCAAATTTCCACCTTTGACGCGTGGTAACAGCGTAGCGATAAGAGCCAGTGTCCCACGCTTGACGAGAAGCGTATCGCCTCTATTCGCAGCGCGCCAAACTGGCGTGCAATGTTTTCCTTGTAGTCTTTTTACTATGGGACTTTAAGCGGTGGCCCCAATATTTTATTTTTGAATAGTTTGAAGTAAAGACAAACGCATGCTTCTCGTTTTGCACTTTACGAATTCAGGTAATATTTTCGGAGTTACAACAGTCTAAAAAACCCGTTTTTAGCCATTTTGAGAGGCCCGAGTATCATGTTTCTAGCAAGCGTGCTGAATTTTTGAAAAAAATAGAAGCATGGTTTCAAGTGTGTGTTCTTTTCGTAGGTAAACATAATATGAATAACTTAAATGGTTTCGCGTAAAAATGTATGTCCGTGACACGCTGCAACGCCGTCCATGCGCCAGTCGAGGACTCCTCTTAAGACTGGCACTACAAAACATACAGTTCTGCGCAGGCCTACCTTTTCTCTCCACCCCATGTGAAAGTTAGTTTAGGTTAGTTTAAAAAAATGAAAAAAAAATGCTGTACACTAAATCGAAATACTTTTTTTAAGGCTAGGAAACTGCAATAAATATTAATACGTGCACTGTTAGTCATTCCCCGCGACTGCACATAACTGTATGACTTATAAACCGAACCTTCCTGTAGGGGCTAGTCGTTTTGTAGTGGATCGGGTTGAAACCAACTAGGTGTATAGATCAGAGATAAGAGAAAATATAGATAGAGCCTTAACAGGCTGTTTTGATGTCAAGTTGACTTTGTTTATACACGTAACAACATAGCGGAGTAGTGTGCATATGCAACCAACCTGTACTGAGAAATAAGGTTATGGTTGGACAACCATAAGCAAATAAACACAAATTTCTTTGGCAATAAATATCTTATTTTCACGTATTAAGATGATGAATGGTCCCTTCCACTTCCATCTCAAGGCTTCAGACCCGTTTCAATAAAACATAAATCACGCTTCATCTGTACGTTTCTCTAACATGTATGTATAACTATATACATCTTTCTTGGTTGGATACCGCACAACACCTTTAAATACACTGCCGCATTACTAAATATTACTGGTACTTCGATAGACGAACATTTCTTAATACCGTGTTGAACACAGCACTGGAAATAATAACCTCTAGCTATGAAAGCTGGTTACCAGCCAGGGGCGCAGCGTAATAAAGGCTGTTCTAATTTTCGAGTATTTCAGCCGTCCGTTCGACATCGTACCTTTCCAAATCCCTTAAGATGGTACAATGGTCTCCAGCTTGGATAACAGAGTTTTTCTTTCATAAAATGACTTTTAAATGATATATTATACATTTATACTACTAAAATAAAGAACGTGTAACATTACTACATGGTGCGGCAGCATAACTTCCTGTTTTGAAATGCGTCATATTCAGGCTAGATGTCTTAGCTGGGTGGGAATGATCTCATTCGAGAGGCGTGGGTGTAAAGTTTTGTTACCCACCGCGGTCAGTCGCATCATTCGTTGGAACAGTGACGAGCGGATGTGAACATGTTGGAGGAATTTATTTTACCCGCGGCTTGAAGAATTGGATTGGACTTAGGGAACATTTGGTTACAACAAGGCGGAGCAATGACCCACACTTCAGGGGCATCGATAGCTGTTTTGAGGGAACACTTCCCGAAGCGCCTCATCTCGATAAGTGGCGGTTTGAAGTGGCCAGTCCGCTCCCCCAACTTGTCCCCTTGTGATTTTTTTTTTTGTGATTTGGTATCCAGCGTTTTTGTTAACCGTCCAAGGACCCTACACGTCCTGACGGCCAACATCCGGGCAGAAATTGCCAACTTACCTACTGCTACGGTGGTAAGTGTCATGAGAAACGCCAGAAATCGGCTTACTCAGCGAATTGGCAATGGGGGGCGTTACCTACCTGATTTTACTTTCAAAACTGTGTAAAACCGAACTTTAAGGTATATACTACATTATAAAAATTAAAATTGAAACTTTCTGATTCACATAATGGGTTGTATTGCCGTGTTTAGAAAGGAAGTTATGTTGCCGCATCTTGTGTGTGTGTATATATATATATATGTATATATATATATATATATATATATATATATATATATATATATATATATATATATATATACAGGTAGATAATTTAAGGTTTACTCTAGTCCTGCTTCAAGGATTCAGAGGGAGGGGGCAATATACCCTTGCTTTACCCTGTCACCAGCTCGACCACGGTGGCAGAGGTTTTGCTGGAGATGAGGAACATGTCGGCGCTAAACACATCTCCAGTCGACACAACCCCGCCGGAATGCAACCAGTAGAGGAGGTGGGCCTTGTAGTTTCCTCCCCAGCGGATGGTTAGGGGAGGGGCAAGAGGCCAGTAGCTCCGATGTTTAAACAACAAAAAGCTCTAAGGGCGGCGGCTCAGGGGTGGGAGGCCTCGTGTAGAATGCGAATACGGGCGCGTGCGATGACGAGGAAAACAAACACGGCAGAGAAGGCGACGACGTCCCCTGATAAATATTTATGCCGTTTCCTCTTCAACGCCCTCTCCTTTCGATTTTTCTCCTCTTCACGACGGAGACCGCGAGTTCGACGGGGTGCCCCACCCGATGAAGTGGCGGTCACGAGAGTGGATGGGGTGAAATAAATGACAGTGGAATTGCATTGAACTCTGCCATTTGACGTATTATGCAAAAGTTTACAGCGAGACCTAACATATGCAAGTGTAATAAATAACACCTTAATTTTAGTTTCTTGATATACAAGCTAATATTGCCAAGTACCTATGACTGGTTTTTATTCGCTCATCAAGAAGCACTCCGAAATCGTAAAAAATTTCGAAGTGTCATTTTCTTAAATTTTTTTATCATATGCGTATGCAAATATGCAAAATATTGTACGCTGTCATTATCTGAAATGGTTACTCTGTGCAAGCCAGCCAGTTTTCGAAGGCGAGCAGCCGTGGGTAGATTTTCTTGCTCGATTGGTTAAAAAATGTTAAGAAATAAAGTGTAGGTGCTAGTTTGTAAAAATGCCAAACTGTTTCTGGTATATTTTTGTTTATGTCTGATAACAGAAACATTCACTGTTGTCTCTTTCGCTGGGCATTATGTGCTAGGTCGTAGTAACTATTACCATTAATGCTTCACACAAGCACGATTTTAGTCCAGACAGTACCTTTTATAACATTAATGAAGTTACTGATTAAATCCCAGACCTCTAAGCGCGGGAATATATCGTACGGGGATTATGTGTGGGTAGAGTGAGTGGCGTTGTTTTTCTCGTGGCACTCCTATTTCTACCTCGGTATTAATTGCATTTCCGTCTTGGCACTACAACGCCAGTGTCTCGGTAGATGTACTGATTTTATACGTGAAACTATAATTTTAGTGGGAACACATCAGATCTGTTGTCCTCGCAAAAAAAAAAAAAGGGGATTGACGTATTCAAGATTGACTTTTCAGTTCGAAGCTAGATTGTGTAATCACGTGATGTGGTTTTCCTAAAGCCATTATAAAAGAACTAAACTGTTATGCTGCTCTTTTGTTAAATGACCAAATTGAACGCTGACGTATTGCATGCGAAGATAGGGAATTTCGTACTTTCGCGGGGGTAACAATTTTTTTTTTCAACAAAAAAACTTTGATATAGGGCATCTCGTGTTATGGGCTGCAATATGGAGCCGTGCAATTTGGCCACATATAGAGATAGGCAGTTAGCATCGTCTTGCACCCCTTGGTTTTTCCTGTCACCGTTACAGGTTTGCGAGGGTGTTGCTCTACGGTTTGAAAGTACTTAATTCCATGTTAACATATTGAATAACTATAAACCAAGTGCATGACTTTATTATTTATGTAGAGGGACAGTCCAAATGTGTTAGTAAAATAGTTGTTGGTACAAGCGAGTGTTCTCCTAAAATGTTAGACGCGATGGACCACACCTCCCACACAGCGAGAGACACTTCACGACTTCCCCTCAGGCATTCAGAGACCAAGAGTCCAACTAGTGGTATCGGCTTCCAGCGCCCTGCTCCCCCTCCGTCCTGGCAGCTGGGTAATTGGTGACGTAGCTGCTGCAGATCTGCTCGTTGGTAGGCTAAACTCCCTCCAGCGGGGATAATTGATTCCTAGCCTGTGCCTCTTGTCTCCCGCCGCCAGACAATGCCTCGCCCAGTCCGCCTGCGACACCACATTCCGCCATACTATCGCAGTTACCGTAATTTGAGTCGTGTTCGACCCTCCTGGAGGAAACTACTTTCCCGCAGGTCGAGTTGTCCTGTTAGTTTGGACAACACTCACATGCGCTTCCAACCGTTCGTTTCAGTGCGGCTGTATTGAAAAAAAAAGTGGGTATTATAGACGTACGCTATTGCTTGCAATACGGTCATAGAACAGGTTTGGACACTGACGTTGATAATTGTCCTTAGTATGACTGATTGGTGCTACTGGTACAGTGTTGTTGTTTTAACACTATGCAAATTGAACTATGAGTAGCAAGTTCGTGTCGGAACCGCTAGGAGCACTAGATGTATGATGGTATATTGAATTGTTAAAACACTATTGTAACAGTTGCGCTTTCAGTCATAAAGGGGTCAGCCAACTTAAGCCGGAGTGTTAAATAATTTTTTTTTGTTTTCAGTTTTAGAATCGTAACATTAATTCAAGTTGTATGATTATTTTATTTTTGACAATACATACAAACTGCTTGACATAAATATTAATGAAATCTTTCATTAATTTGTCATGCAGAATCATTGCAAGGTAATTGTAGGTTATCTTTTAAGATTGATTACAAGGCCAATATAAGATGAACATGTAACATTATTATTATCTTCAAAATTCATCACAAATATGTTCTGCCTTAACATTGCCACATTTATTAAAAATATTTTAAAACATAAATTATTGCAGAAAATCTATAAATTAAATTTTTCTTCTAGCTCTCCCTTAACAGCTTTGGCAGATATGTTAGTATCCAGACATGCATTTCTAAGGCCGTGGGTAGCAATGACGAATGTTTATAGAAATGGCTCAGTTTGACAACATTAACCATCTCAGCAAGTGTAAAAAATTTATCTCTGCGGGGGTCAATATTCTCAACAATCTGAATAGCAGATGTTTTGTTTCGTAATCCTTATAATAGAAAATTTTTGAGGGTACATTTGTAGGTATAACTGTAAAACATAAATGTTCAGTTAACTCCCTAAATATCCTCTTTCACGGGAATTACGTCGCTGATGTTCAGACAGTGTGTTCGCTACTCGCTGGTCATAGCCATACACTGATTTGGCCTCACGTAATTTTAATATATTTTCTTTAATTTTCATATCGTGACTTTATAAAAATTGTTCCATGTTAAGGTTGCCACCTGGGTGAACGTATTTTTAACGTTCGTGGCCTGAAAGTGCTGAAGCAGTTAGGACTACGCTTACCCACTAGGTTTGGGCGCAATGTACTGAACTGGCGTGTAGTCTTCTCGCCGACAACTTACCTCTATGAGACGTTTAGCGGTGACCTCATCATTTTAAAATGTAACTTAAAGATAAAGGCGTATTGTACACGCCTGTACCTTTCAAAAGATTCTGCGTCTAGATTTATATACCTAAAAACGGACCACTAAAACAACCTTTTTTTGCCATTTTCGGCAGCGCTTAATATAATTTAGTGATACGTGGATGACCTTAAATGGGTATGCACGCGTGTAACGTTCTTTGAATGATATACCTAAACAGACATATCTTACGTTCTTTGAATGATATACCTAAACAGTCATATCTTACGCACGCTGAGCAGTTTTTGAATAATCTTATAACGTCCGAAGTGATGAAGTTGTCGGTCCACAGATTGAATTAATTTCGCAGCAAGTGTCACGGGCGTAGAAACCTTGACATACCTAAAGTGGCCAAGGTGGGATGATATGAGATAATGAGTTCATCAATGCCTTCAACAGAATGAAATAAAGCGGGCATCACCACAAAAAAATTGAAAGAAGGAAATATGTTTTACATATTAAAAACCGTTAGACCGACCCGTGAATTTAATCTGGGTTCTTTTAACCAACCAGTAAGGCGTCTTCATTGTTCGTTGTACATACTAACGCCAAAGGTAATTAATTTACACATTGCTGTATGTTCTTTAGTTCGCCTTTTGCTTCGCTGTCGTCATACTTAAAATATACATGTCTGAAACTGGCGTAAAACTACATGCATCGCTTTTATTGAAAGCAATGTAGAGCAGAGGTGGGTAAAGTGTGACTAGACATTTGTGTCACATACATTACACAGGATGTTGTCAAGTTGCATGCTAACATTTTGGGTAAACAATTCTCACATCTAGAGGAACACAAAAATTATTATATGTACTGTACATAGGTCGGAAAACACACTGTTTCTGCACTACAGTTCGCAATACATACGCAGGTTGGATCACGTTGCTGTGGCGTGTCATTACGTCATTGCACACTACTCGACTATGTCACTAACTACAAACAGCAGTACTAACCGTGAACATTGATAGGAACGTGTGAAAAGAATTCGTCGGCACATCAGTCCATTGCGAACTGTAGATCAGAAACGGTGTGTTTTAGGACCTATGTCCAGCTAACATTCTTGTTCCTCTAGATGTGAGCACTGTTTCCTCGAAATATTGACATGCAATTTGACAACACCCTGCAATGAGAGGCGTATTCTGGGGTGGTGGTAGCATTTGACGAACGAGGAAGGACCTAACTGTTGAAACTCTTGAAATATAAAATTATTTATATTATGGAGTGGCGAAGTAATGACGAACTCTTCTATATTGTGAACATACGCCATTGCAATATTATGTCGTCCCAGAAATCTTAAAAGATTCTAAGATTTTTAGGACGACGTAATATTACAATTGTGTATGTCAACAATAGTAAAGTACGTTATTCTGACCCATTGCAATAAACATTCGAAGACATTGTGGCGAAGTAATGCTGAGCGGGGAAAATGGAGCACCCATAGAAAATGCATAGCAATAACGCTCTACATTTATCACGTGCGGAAGCCGGATGTGAATTCGCTGGGAACTGAAAGCTTGTTTTGCCATGGAGAAAGACTGACTTACTTACAGCGCTACCCCTCTCCTATAATCTCTACTCCGTTCTACTGGCCTCTAATTACCACTACGCAAAATAGTTTTATGTTTGCTAACGACGCAGAACAAGACTTTACGTTGAACGTGATTACGTCTTCAGTTTAGTGTCTATGAACCTCTGACGTGAAGCAAACACATCGCAAAATCTTCTGTTAACAAATTAGCTGTTGTATTGTGTGAGTTCAAGATGCAAAGAGAACATTGAGTGATATATTGGTAGGATTGTTCCACCCTGAGCAATACTAACCTCATTAACTCGTACTTTAGAGCAACTTTTACTCTTTGTATATTAGTTTGAGGGTACAAATGACAGATCAAAATTCTAAAATATGCGCTTGTTAGTTCCAACGTCACATAGCTTAACAACATCCTCGTCGCATGTCATTCGAAGTTAACTATTTTGTCTTACAATTAAAACGAGAAATACAAAATTAAATTACTTTCAACAAACACAATTACTTTGTTGTAGAAAACTTAAAAAATACCTAACATCATATACTCACATAAGACACATTTTCCTCGATTTTGGTTTGGTAGAGCATTGAATAACTTCTTTAGCTTAGTAGTTAGACTAGTGTGTTACATACACCAATTGCGTAGATTTGATCACACGTATATATATATATATATATATATATATATATATATATATATATATAATAGTGGGTGACTTTAATGTTCCTGGTGTAGATTGGAAGAATTTCCATACACAAAATATTGTAAATTTTTACAACAAGCAAAAAGGAAACGTACTTCTTGAAAAAACTAATCTTCTAAATTTAGAACAATTAAATTTTACCAAGCCATTTTCTGGATTGCTTGATCTTGTTTTCTCAAATATTTATTTTGACGAAGTTTTAAATTATGATGACCCTCTTGTTAATGAAGATGATTATCATCCTGCCTTAGCGTGCTACTGTCATATTGGTCCTGTACATGCTAAGATATCCGACCAATCATATTCTATTCGTAATTATAGTAAAGGTGACT
>PNEQ01115737.1:0-16746 GCA_003012365.1 Medauroidea extradentata
GTGCGATTTCAGCCTGCTTCGTTTATGCATTTTGAGAATTCATCTGAAAACCCAGGGACTGTGACTACAAGGGACTTCATCGATGGACTGTTGCACCACACATTCAGTTTGAAGCTGAAACACACTGTTACACTAACAGATAAACAAGCATATGAAGAACCAAATCGTATCAATGACAAAAAGATGGAAGACCTCAAAAAACTTCGTATTTATATACCAGAGGAATACACTGTTTCTTTCAATGAGATTTTGATGTGGCCGACAACATGTAGTGGCATTACTGACAGTGTTTGACAAACACAATGCTCAAACAACAACTTGTTGTTATTAGGGTCTATGTATTATATCTCTCAACATTAATTTGTATAAAATACGTTTTTGTATAATAAAAACACTGAATTGTCGTCATGTAATCTGTTTTTATTATAGAAAGGGCACTTGTCCAACATTTTTAATGTTTATTTACTCACACATCTATAATTATGTGAAACATATCATGGCCCATTTAAGTGTACATCCACATGTACTTTGACTTTAAATAGGACATATTTGCACATTGGTGTTTATTATCACGAAAATTAGTTTTTTGGTCCTCCTGAACAGTTGCTTTTTCGGACTAATGCCCTTTCTTAAATGACCGATTCAATTGTGTATAAAATAATCCTACAGCAGCGGGTATTCATGAATAGCTGACATTTTGCGAAAAAATAGTACTTTTAATGTAAATTATTTTGTACGGGTTGTCTATAATGAAAGCGTTCTTTTATTTAACCTGTATCGTAGTTGTTCACTGTTAACAACAGTATATATACTTGTATCAGTCATATAGTAAAATACTTTCTTATAAATACTTTACTAGCCGAAAATATAATTCTCGTGCGTTTAAGCAGGCTGTATATGTGATACAGTTACGCTTAATTACGGCTGTCGTATAATAATCGTGTTAAAACAACGGCTCAAGTAATATTAACATAGGCCTTAAATTAAGGAAACATTTTTTTCATACTTAAATTACATCTTTAACAGCCTGCGCACCATTACAGGTATACTTTTTTTTTTTGTTTTTGGAATATATAAAATAAAAAGATGTTTCTGACAATTTTCGAAAGCTTCAGAATAACGCTGATATAGGGCGCGACCTGTTAAAAAATTTGTTGCCTGTCAACTTCTGATATGTGATTTTATTTTACAAATTGTTGGTAGTAAATATATCGCAGATGTTTAGCAGTTCCTAAAGAAACGTGTTTTTTGTGATGCAAAATAATTAACAATTACGATTTTTTTTGCACGATTAGGGCAATGTGGACAAATTAGAATGCCAATATTAATAATGTTTACAGTGCATTATTTTTTATTTTACATGCACCAAAATGAAAATCAAAAATGACTTAGTATATTTTAATTGAGTATTATATGTTATTATGGGCGGTAAAAATTATCCCGGAAAATTAATTTTTTAATTCTGCCATTTTAATATCTACAAAAGCACCAAATAAGATGTGTGCGTCTGAACGTGCTGGAAATTTTTTATTGTTCTAGAGACAATATTTCTTATTTTAAGGTTAACAAGAAAAGTAAGAAATGTTTCACAAAAAGTAAACCATTAAAAAAATTATTTTTATGTATGTATTGTATGTTATTTACAGCGAAAACCAATTAGTTTATACTCTTTACCAATAGTTGATTATAACATCATAACTATCGAATATCATGTTATTTTAATGTGTTGGAACGATATTTCCTCAAATTAAAGTAACGGTACTTCTACTAATAGTATTCTGCGTAATATAAGAACAGTTAAAAACCTTTAGACCAGACGGGATTCGAACCCGAAAAATTTTCTTATTGACCACCCACGGTGCCACCTGAGCCAACTGCTCTTATACGTTTGTACTGCAAAAAGTTTATACTAAAGCCTGTGTATAACAAACTGTTTACAAAATTATAATTTTCTTAATTATTATTAATAGTTTTAAGTTTTTGAAAAGCTTGTAGCTTATTATTTAACATTCTCGCCATTGTTAAGTTTTATTTTATGTACAATTTTCTTGTGTTTGTTGACTCTCGTTTTGTTAAATACAATTTTTGCGGAAAATCGTATACAAACGAAGTTTCGACTGAAGCATGGATTTCAGTTTGCTAGAGAGATGTGTTCAATGAAATGATAGAACCTTTGCTTGAAGTTTAATGAAGTAATAGCCTATGACAAAAAAAAAACTTGTCGGTTTAGTGTGTATAGAGGCTATGAGAGACCTAATTATTGTGCCATTGTTACCGTGACAATACCTTAGTTTTAGTTTTTAGTTGCGGCGTAACAATATATTATGTTTTAACAGTGACTGCGAATTATGTTTTGAACGTGTCCGAATAATATGGTAATACATCATTTCAGGTCATAATCAGCATAAAAAATGTGCATGGAAACACTGCGATCGCGTGGCTACTGTACCTACTGTTTTAACTTTTAACAAGGAACAGTCATTGAATATTTCAACCGTTATAATCCGTGATCTTTATCTCTTTCTTACTGTCATTATTTTATAAATAAATTCAAATTCTAAATAGTATTTTTCAAAAGTACAAAGTTTAACGTGTTCTTGTTATAGCCGTGGTAAATCGGCAGCGCTCATTGTCGCCTTCATTTGTTTCTAGTCTCGCGCGGGTCGGCGAATAATAAGCCGCGACTTACCTGATACCATCTCGGGACACGGCGCAAACACATCTAGGAATACGCTCAGCGAGTTTGATCTCTGCCGTTGCTTTTCTTGCGCCTGAGATGGCAGTGCTTACGTAGACCTTAACTTAAAGTTTCGGAATACCGACCGAAAAGAGCATGGCCGGCGATATAAATATCTTTATTTCAAGCCGAACATAAGAAAAAAAGTTATGCCTAAGGCAACACTTGATATTCTTGTATCTGGTTGGCAGGAATGAAACTTAGGCATAAAAACTACTGTACAAAATAAAAGTTGTTACAATCTAATCTAGTTATGTCTACAAACGGAAAAATTCAAAGTATGCGTCTATAATTTTAATAATTCAGCTCGCTTGTTAAAAACAGGATATTCATGTCCCTCGAAATGTGTAAAAACTGCATTATCGGACTGCTGTAACTGAAAACGTGCGACCCACATTTTAGCCACTCCAGTGCCACGCTTCCTGAGAAATCTGACGTAGTTTTGCTGTTGCATTAGTTGCCGAAACACGCTATCCAGAACTCTTAAAATATAAGAACAATACGTGTTTTTTTTTTTTGCTCCAAGTTCGTATATAACTGTCACCAGCACAAAAGAAGTGGCTTTTAAATGAAATAACGAATTCATTTAAAAGGCAGACATTTTCTGAAGAAATTGATACATGATAAGCCTATAATTCCCTAGTCTCGTTTTCATAAGTGTTAGAAAGAATGTGAGGCGAGTATTGTATTTAAGTGTGCATCGGCAGTATCAGAACGTCGTGGTAAACAACCCAGGTAAAATAATTAACTGAATTCTTGTAGTTATTGAGGGTCTTATCGTAACTGCGATGAGACTGGCCAGGATTATTGGTTTGCCAAGTCCCGCCGGACGAAGCCGAGCCAGCTTCACGTTGACATATGACAACACTGGCATGACAAATGCGCAGTGCTGGACAGAGGGCAGGACTATCTGTATCTCTCCTTCACTCCTTGTCTAGTCACTTCCACTACACTTTGCAGATGGACACAATGACGGAACTATTTCGAAACATTTGAAACGGCACAGCGAAATGTTATGAAACAGAATTTCTCAAAACAATGCAAAATTGTATCGTTAATGACGAACTGTACTGAAACGTGAATCATATTTAATAATGTTTTGTGGTTCTTAAATCATTATTTGGTATTAGATAATGCCAAGGGAATGGCTGTATTTAAAACAAAACAACATGTGAAGAAATGGTGGCACTTCTCCGAGCACAGCGTCGCAGGATGAACTATGTTCACGTCACGAACACCATGAATTGTGATCATTTTTTCCTGTTAAAATATTGCCTATAGCCTGCAGTTTATTTCGTGTGAAAAAGTATTTTAATCATGTAGGATATAAAATATAAACTATATGACACATTGTCCTTAAACATAGACGTCTTTGAGAACGAAACTGTCTCGTCAATCATTAATAACCTCATATCCGCCGTACAATCATCGTCTCACCTACTGTCACTTGTCCAGAAGTGCCAACATATTTCGCTTGGTTCACGCTCAGCTCGCCAAACAAGAGTCCAAGTCACATTAAATCGAGCACAAAACGAATAACAAAATCTGAAAATAAAATCGTAATCCGATATAATAGTGTACAATTCTGTTTAAATACGAAACGAAGAAATAACCCAAAAACAAATGCCAAATAATGTAGGCAATTAAAGTAGCTTTATCCATTAGACGTTTCAGGACACAACACTCTACCAGAACAGTAGACAAACAACAACTCACGGTACAATGAGACACAAGGCCACAGTTATAATGGCAACACTGAATTGTCCTATTATTTGCAGACTTTGCTGTTAGTCACAAAGGACGCAAGGTTTCGGCAGTAAAACGTGAGCTGTAGCCAGCTATAGTTTATTTAACGTAAGATTTACGTTTTTTATCAACTGTGAAACATAATCATGTGTAGAAATTTCTACTGGAATATGCCTTAAATTTTGATAAACTAAACACTTCGAGAGCTGAAAGTGATGTGCAGAAATCACCGGTGGCATAGGATAACACAGCTTATTTCATGTGATCAGCTGTAAGAAGAAATTCCACCAGAACTGTCAAAAAGTAGATTGTTATATGTGACGGACTTCAGGCACAGATAAGCATTTGAGATGTGCGTATCATGGAAAGAGGTGAAGAGAAAAGGCACCAGGTGTCTTGTGATTCTCACGGGTGGCCTAACTCACTAGGCGGCGCGCAAGTGTATTATAGCATTTGTTTTTGAAGGATTTTCACTTTTTTTTTTCATCTGTAGGTTATTATTGGCTGACAAACCCTTATATTATTGCTGCATCCTACATATATTAAATAACCTTTCAAACTTACACCTTACATTTTTTCATTCAATTTTATACTTAAATTTTTTTATTATTATTTTTTGTTGTAGCAGTGTGTCCTAGTTACGGCGCTCGACTGTAGTCGGTTGTGGATAGTTCTCCTGACAACTAAGTATTATGGACAATTATTTCCATAGAACTCCATGAACCACATGTCATTAACTTCATGAACCACACAGACCACCACTATGTGCATGTTTTGTAGTGCAGGTAGCAGCAATAAGTTAATGTACTGTATTCGTGACAGGATAATGCATGATTTCATTGCCGTCGCCATTTAGTGTAACATGCATCTATCTACATTGTTATCAGTTTTCTTTCAGTTTGCTGCTTACCATGAAGTTAATAGATTTTTATAAGCTGTAAGTTGAGCTTATTTGTAGCCCTCGTTCTTATATTTAATGCAATGCTTATTTTCCTACCACTGTTCAATATAAACATGCCAGTTTATGTAATGAACCCAGTACAAGTATGCTGATTTCACTTTAAAGTTAATCTATAATGAGATTATATATGTGTGTGTAAAGATAACACGCTTTTCAAAAGTGCTTACTATACCATATTATACATTAACATAAACAATATATCTGACCTTATCACCAAAAGGTTTAACAACTGCTGATATGAACTGAAAAAAAAATAATGTTTACACTTCCATTGACACCCCATTGGTACAGGGAGCTGTCTGCATGCATATAAGACTGTGCATACTAATTTTTTTCAGATGTATAAAAACAGTGAAATTCGAGATTTGACTATTACATAAAGTAATATGCTGCAGTAGTACAATTTATTTTCAATAAAATAATATTAACTTGTACAATTGATAACATATTTTTTTTAAAAATATTACACTGGTATGAGATGTGATTAAAATAATAGTTTTTTTTTTTTGTAAAAAGAGAAACACAGTGGGTTTTCTCAAGAGAGATGTTACCAGTCACATTTCTGTTTCAGCTGCCGAATCTGGAGAAAGCCGTGAGCATAGCGTGGATCCCAGTAGTATTTCTGCGTTGTGGGTGGACGCCTCTGGGGGCAATGTCCCGTCCAATGCAGTTCCCTATGGGCTCAGCACTGAGCTGCTGTACGTGGGCCGTGCCGAGCATGAGGGAGCCTTGATTCCTGGCAAGCTGGTACCTTCTCAAGGAGTGTGCTACATACCATGGGGCGGGGAGGAGCACAGCAAACATGAGTACCAGGTGTTGGTGAACTGCAAGACAATCTGGGTTCCAGTTGCAGGTCGAAACCTGCCTCCCAGGGCTTTGCCTGCAGGCAAGACCGAGGATGGGGAGCCCTTGTTCGTGGGCAGAGTCAGTCATGAAGGCACTCTCGTTATTGGCAAGGTATTGTCTTGGTTTCAACTTCTTCCACGCTCACATAAAGTACATTTAACACGATACAAAATGTAAACGAACCTAGTGTGTGATACTAAGATAGAACACGTCCCATTTGTTCTGCGTAAAGGGCTACAACGTGTGCAGAATGTTCTATGTTGGTTATATTCCCGTGTGTTGACCATAGGGATGGGAGTAAGACGTACACTGCATGTACCTCAAATAAGACGTTGATAAATCAGAAATACACAAGGATTCAAAAAATTACATAACATATTACTACTTTAGTATGTTTGTTTTTTGCTAAATTATACATTTATGTGTTTGCTAATATAATGACTATTGAATTCATCTAAGGCCATCAACCAGTTCGCTGTGAGAACCTGTTGCCAAATATTTGTCTGTAATGTTTTCAAACTATGTTGTTGTGATGTCAAAATTTGGGGACTTTTTTCGTTTAGTTCTACCCCCACCCCCCTTTTCGGATGAATGTTGAAATTTGAAAATATATTGATTTTTTTTGTAATTTCTCGATTGTTTATTATTCAGCATTTAAATTTTTTATTTAGGATCGTTGAGGCTTAGAGAGTTGTGTAATATACCTTCAAACTAGAGCCAAACAATACAGGACATCAGGAAGTTAGGGTACAGTTTGCTGCCAGTGCAGTGTTTGTACATTATGTTGCAGGCAGTGTTCCTGCAGAATAGACGTGTAGTAAAGCCAGGCTGGTGACGGAGATGTGATGGTTCACTGTGGATGTGAGTGTTCTTGCATGTTTGGGTTGCAGTTGTCGCTTGTAGGCATTAGACGTCTCTGTCACGTCACTTCCTCGCCTCTATCTACCTGCTATACTTCCGTAGCTAGAGCAGGCATCCAGAAAGTGCGTGAAGTTATGCACATTCCTATAAGTGCGTTTACAATTGCGCAGGGCAGTCATCTGTAACGTAGTTCATCGCAGAGTAGCACGAGCTTTCAGTGACAGAGACAGAGAATGCCGTGTGTACCCAGAAAAGTTGATGAGGTTTAGTTGTGTAAGGCAACGTTTGCAAATTGCGTTGGCCGACGGCCGTTGCTGCGGAAGAGCCAACGGACGTAGGTTTGTTCTTTTCTTCCCACATACAGTAGTGCGTTGGAAGATTAGCTGTGCTTGCATATCAACATATCAGGTTCACAGCTATACTCGGAGTTAAGTATTTTTACAAGTTTCGTTTGACATTTCGTCACTGTTAATTTTATTCGGCCAAGGACTATTGGAAGAATCTTCTGGATGAACAGAGGATGATGTGGAGGCGGAGGTGCTTCAAAATTAGTTTGGGCGCTTTTGTTTCTCGGTTCTGTTCGGCGTGGCGTGTCTTCATCTTGCTCGCCCAGCCCTTCATATGTCATGATACCGCTAGCCCTGGAGAACTATATTTAGCATAACATGTAAAAATGTAGTAGAGACAAATAGTTAAAATTAACACGTGTTCCTAACGGTTGTTTTGCAGCCAGTTCGGTACAAATGTTTAGTTAGATTATTATTGTTATTTTAATATTTGGTTCAACTTACTTCAGTTTATCAAGAATATTTTGTAAAAGATTGTAAAAAATATATCTCTGCCGTGCTGATGACAGTTAAAAATTTAAGTTTTATTTAAATGGAGGTAGGGACATAAGACCAAGAAGAGAATTAAATAATGTTAGGGAAACTTCTTGGCATAAAGAAATTATTTTCAGTAACATTGACTTCCAAAATACTTGCTGAATGCTACTTCTGACAGTCGTTTGTCACAGACTACATAGTAATACAGACGTGAAATGAGGTGGCAGCTCATTATATGTGGGCGAAATAAGCCGCTTATTGGCTGCTGGAGGTTGTTGATACCAGCCTCGTGTATGTTCGGCTCCTGCATGTAACATGATGTTTCCTATTGGCCTGGCTGCCAGCTGGCAGTGCAGCCACCTTACGTTGATTGGCAATAGGTGTTTCCGCCATGTTCCTGGCCAGGGAAACCATTTAACTTGCGTGTGTGATTGAGTTGACTGTTCTACTGGCTATTTCACTTCTGTATTACTAAATATTCTGTGCCTATATCGTGGTTGATGAAGCTTTCAGGCCTTACACAAATATTTTTCCCCCTGCTCACAACGTGACTCACGTAGCAAATAACTGAATCAACTAATTATGTTGATGCATAAGGTACTTCGGACGTACGAATGGTCAACAACAATGGTTGGGTATTAGTCGGCGTTTGCCGACTGTTTCATGTGGCCAGGAGCAGTCTCTTTTAAAAGGCCCTTAATGTTTAAGATTATTTTTTTAACTGTACAAAATGTGTCTCATCTAGCACTTTAGTTGTTACTTTTTTTTTTTTTTTACTTCGTCGTACCTTCTTACACATTCCGTTCACATACCAACAGTTCTTGTAGGTGCTTAAGGCCATTATATATTTTTATTTTAAACATTTACAAATAACTCAAATATTTTTTAACCAAATAGTTTGAAAAATTTTAAAACTGTGTTCCGTCATACGATTCACAATTTTGCTACAGCCTTTTTTATTGATATATTATTTACTAGCAAAAAATATATATATTTGCTTCATTTTGGCTTATTTTGACAACAAAATATATGATATTTCAGTGGCAAAAATTTTAAATTCGGTTTAGTGTATTAAAACAGAAAAATTCAGGTAAAAACGATTAAATATGTAAAGTATTAAAGCTGTGAGAATGAATTTTATTATGTGTAGTAACTTGCATTAAAAATAATATTTTCAAATCCACTTCAAAACTAAAAGAGCGAGGACTTAAGTTTCAACACTTGTTTATTGCATTGTTACATAAATTTAAAAAAAAAAAAAAAAAAAAAAAAAAGGTTGTGATTCGTGCAGTGGCTAGAGAACTCGCCTCCCACCAAGGAGATTTGGGTCGATTCCCGGCAGGGTCGGTCCTTTGTTTTTCGCATGTGGGAATCGTGCCAGACGATGCCGATGGTAGATGGGTTTTCTCGGGGATCTCCCGTTTCCCTCGCTCCTTCATTCCGGCGCTGCTCCATACATCGTGACACAGCTCACCAGCGCTTAAGACCTATGTGTTTGAGTGTTGATAAATATCTCTTCACTAAACTTAAAAAAAAAAAAAAACAGTTATGTCATTACAAGTTATGCTGTATAATATTTTTGAAAATAATCAAAATGTATTTGACTTCCTTTGTGGCCTTTCTCTAATCGATAGAATGGTCCCTAATTATAGACTGGTTTACTGCCTCTGTCAAACAACGTTTCTCCTTTACAGTCAAGTTCAAAAGCGGAGGTTATCTTGCATCAAGGTCAACAACTTGTCGATAATAATATCACAAATTAAAATCACCTGCTGAACTTTGTCATCAACAGTCGTCACGCTTGTAGTGTGGAGACAGCTATATATGTTTACTTGTGAGCTGCCCAGACGCTTCACGGTGCAGTGGACGTCACCGCAACAGTCATCGTTGGAAACCTAGAAGAGCCGGTAAAAACTCCAGTGAATGTAGGAACAGCCGCACTGAAGCAAACATGTTCACTCCTCTGCTCCACACCTCACCGCAGCAACTGCCGTTGATAACGCAATGTGTAAACACTGCTTAACGTGGAAGAGCTTGTTAACAGCAGTTCACCGCGTCGTGCAGGCGGTTAGTTTAGCTTCGGTTAAATTAAGTTTCATATCAGGTGAGTTGAGTTGGTCAGTTCAGTTAATAGTTATAATGTATACGAGCTTTATGTCAGTTGAGTTGAGTTGGGCTGTTCAGTTAATAGTTATAATGTACACGAGCTTCATGTCAGTTGAGTTGAGTTGGGTAGTTCAGTTAATAGTTATAATGTATACGATCATCATGTCAGTTGAGTTAAGTTGGGTAGTTCAGTTAATAGTTATAATGTATACGAGCTTCATGACAGTTGAGTTGAGTTGGGTAGTTCAGTTAATAGTTATAATGTATACGATCATCATGTCAGTTGAGTTAAGTTGGGTAGTTCAGTTAATAGTTATAATATATACGAGCTTCATGTCAGTTGAGTTGAGTTGGGCAGTTCAATTAATAGTTATAATGTATACGAGCTTCATGTCAGTTGAGTTAAGTTGGGCAGTTCAATTAATAGTTATAATATATACGAGCTTCATGTCAGTTGAGTTGAGTTGGGCAGTTCAGTTAATAGTTATAATGTATACGACGAGCTTCATGTCAGTTGAGTTGAGTTGAGCAGTTCAGTTAATAGTTATAATGTATACGACGAGCTTCATGTCTACGAGTGTGAGGCCTCGTGAGGCAATACAAAGTATTAAGCATAGATCATAATGCCGTGACTTTGTCATTTATGTAAGTGCTTACAAATTAACTGGATAATTTAGTGTTATAAAGATTGTAGAGAAATGTAATGGTGTCGTCATTAAGTCCCAGTAAATCATGTGCAGGGTCGAGCAGTTACGTCTTTTGTACTGCTCGGTTTTAACCTGTAATTAATTAATGATTTCTAAAATTCGGTTAAACGGTTAAGAACATGCGAAACAATCGAGAGTAGAGCTTTGCTGTGATCCTGTTTAGACGCACGAGTCCTGAACAATCTTTGCTTTGATTACTATCACGTTATTTATTTACGTATTATGTAAGATTAACATAACAAATAAGTTAATTCGTGCGGGGAGTTTCAATTATGTTTTCCATAGAGTGCATGTTATAGCTAGCGCCTCCCTACTTATGCTAATGCTAGCTACTTAGTCTGGCCAATTTTAAGGGTCATTCAGTATGAGTACTAGGTTTTTTTACCGAGGATGTTAACTCGAATTCTGCGTTTCCAATTCTAATTTTCGGAAGTTCGACAGTTACCGATTTCAATAATGTGCTATTACAACCAAAGAAAATGGCATGTGATATTTTTTTTCTTAATGCTTGACAGCTTGTGGTACACAAGCTTTGAATATGATCAGAAAATGTCATACGAACAGGGAGAAAAATAACAACAGTGTGTGTAAACAGACACGACAAAGATAAGAAGTATAAATCACTATCACATTTGTAAATAAACAACGAAAGTGATGCGAAGGTGAGCATTTAATAATATAGTATGTTATTTTACCCGTTAAATAAATTTAGCATACGACCTAAACACATGTAACGAACATATTAACTTGATGTGTGTGCAGAACAGCTGTTAATTGAAGAATTTCGTAAGTCGGGATCACTTTATGCAACAACTCAGTGATAGGAAAAACATTTAATATAGGTAACTAAAAATTCATAATGGCGTGCATTTTCAAATCGGCAATCGAGATTCATTTGTTAATTTGGTTACTATTTCTGAAGAAATATGGCATTAAAATCAACTAATCGCATCGTTGCTGTCGCATTATTGTAAATTCAATTGACAAGTAGTGTGCGAAGTTCGCAGGTCTTCACATTGTCGGTCGTCGTTGTCGCAGTGTCGCACAATTGAAAAATCGGCTAAACTCTGCACGCGCCTTAAATATTTAAAGGCGAAGGGCAAGTACAAGGTGACATAGGCACCTACAAAACATGAAAGCAGTAAGACTAGAAGTACTGAACAAACTTAAGGAATGTTGAATTTTCATTAACTTTGTTTTTATTACAAGCTTTTGCCCAGAACAAATATCAAAATATAGTGTTCATGCAACAATTTTGATAACAAGACCTTTACTATCACAATGATATAATGCATTCAAAAAATGCCCGAATTGATTATACAAAACGTGCACTCAAATTAATTAGCATGTTTGTATTAGTCAACTGGTGATTCATTAGTTATGATTAAGAATTTAACCCTCAAGTAATTTAATTAAAATTAAATATTCATAAAAACACATCTGGCTAGACTGCACAGCAGTCGAGAAAACTAGATCAATGTACAATGTTGTGAGATCACGCATACAACGAAAAACAGACTAAGGCTAAAACTTCAGCATTATAATACCAATGCCGTTCCCAAACAACAACACATTTAACAAATTTAACTGGCAATACTAAGAATGATTTAATCCATTTAAGTTGAGATCGACGTACAATTTGACTGACCAATGGTCCAAGTGAAACAATCACAAAATACCACATACGTCCGTGTCAATACACATGCTCGAACAACAACAATTGTCCACAATTTAAATCTACAACTAAACAATGATGATTGAAATGACTAGTGCGATGATATATGACTGGCCGCAAGCATACAAGTTAAAGGTACGTAAATCTTACAAAGTTAATCTATTAGATATTTACGCAATGACTAGACGTAATATCATATATTTCGTTACTTGAAGTGATCAAATTCAACATCAAAGTAATTACAAATAATATTTCTAAACAAGATGAAAATGCTCTCGTTCATTTTCAACGTAGAAACTACGTGTAACGCTCCTTTCGTCATTAGTAGCAAAGCTATGAACACACAAGTCCGAGTCGAAATCAATTAGTCTCCACAAGGCTATCAATATGCAAGACAAATCTACAAGCCTGCAAGGCATCACATATGACCAACACGGGCATTACAAGAATCAAAACACATATACAAATTTACAAGGATAGGTCGACCAAAACCTAACGAATACTGAACATTTTAAAAACATACCAAAACTTTAAACCAAAAACGGATTTTTCAACAGGCGGCTACCAAAATATAATTAAGAAAAACGAAACTACCAGACATTTAAAAACCAAACACAAGACAACAGCCGCCGTGCCGTCAAGGAGAACAGTTTCCAAGAAGTTAAAATAGACTATGAAGCTATCACACTTACATTGAAACAGTACCAGTCCCAGAACAATAGTAAAAGCAAGAGCTCACACGAACACACACCTAGACTTGGCCAGAGTCTAAGACGTATACGCATGCGCAAGAAAGTGTGGAGGGGAGCAAAGAGAATCTACAGAGGTGAATGAGAACAAAGAGATCACGTTCCGAGCCGATGAAAGTTCCAATTAAGCCCACCGCGCGCCGCTGTCACCCCACTGGCACCATAATGGTGCAACTCGTATGTAGAAAATAACTTTGAGGATTGTGTCTTTCGATTTATTAGTGTGTTCCGACCAGCTATCTCTCAGCTTGAAGACGGGAATAGATTGCAATTCCCGAAACGTTGCATTTTTCATTAAATAGGACTCGTAGTGTGCTGTCTTCTATCATGTGTTGTTCACTGTCCGCTGGTTTTTGTCTACTTCCATAAATTTTTTTTCATATTGGAAATTAGGTTCTCTCTGTGTCCATCTTTTGTGTCTGGGTGGTGACGAAATTTTACTGAATTCAATCTTTAGAATTATTGCTGTTAAATGTAGTCTAATTAATAATAATAAACTGACTGTATTCCTCTGAGATAGCTTAATATGTTTTTTTTTTAATTTGTCATTTAACTAAAGTTTGGTCAAAGAAACACGAGCAATGCCGTCTGTCCACAAATCATTACATTCTTAATATACTTATGATCACTGTGCTAAACCATTCTGTCATCAAATTGTGCATCCACTTTACTGGGAGCAGCTTGTGAGTGTACTCTACAGTAAGTATGTTGCATTTGTACATAAAAGAACCTACCTTGATCTTATTCTAAGGCTGAGTACCATCTTCTTAAATTACTTAAAACAACCCTTGGCAACTTGAAATATTTTTCAGGAATTTCTCTGTTTTCAATTGAAAATATACTCAACATGTGAACAAGGTAATATTGGTAACATGTTACATACTTATTTTTACAACTTTCATGTATGAAATAATAAATTCTTGGAAAAAGGCCCGATGTCACTCCGGGTGCCTCAAGTTACTACAGATGAGAGTATGTAAGAATATCAGTTTAACGTTTCAATACTTATGTATTTAATGTTCATCTACATTATGTAAGACTAATAACTATCTGCGTGTTCAAAAATTTTCATTATATATCACATAAAAAACTGTAATGATGTATTTACAGGTGCAGGCAAGTCACGGTATGTGCTACATTCCATATGGTGGCACGGAGATCAGCTACAAAGAATACGAGGTGTTGGTGATCAAATAAAGGAAGCGGTGGTTCATGTTGTTCCATACCATTGACACCACGACTAGAAAGTTTTTACACGCAGCAACATTTAGTGTCATTAGAATAGTGGACTATGTAATTCAAACCAGCTGATAAACAGTGTTGTTACTAAGAAAGTCATGTTTATAATTTCTTCCCATTTTATTATTGTGTTAGAAAGTTTTGAAAGAAAGTGTCAAAAAAGGCATCTCATTTCCAAAAACTTTGGTATGCATAATTTTTGTAATAAATTTTAACTGTTAAAACTGTTGTATACTTTATTGTATTTTTTAGACATACGTTAAACCTTTTAAGAAAAAGGTGCTGTGTAAATTACTGCATTTTAGTAAATTCATGTATGGTAGTGGCTCTAAAGTTGTGGTGATAGCAAACAATTTCTGCAACTGAATAATTTACGTGGCTTTGGTGAAAATGCACTGTTTGATTATATTACAAATTACATACACTTGTTTGCACAAAGAAGTCTAGTATACATATTTCTTGTCACAATGTTTATTATTTATATTTTAAATATTTAATAACTGACATATTTCCGGATTTTACAAACATGTTTTGTTTTGTACTTAAATGATTGTCTGAATAATTTTTACTATAACGAACCAGTTCTTAAATAAATTCACCATAGGACATTGTATAATCGCTCAAATAATAATACAGACCTTACATTATTAATAACCCTCATATGTTTGTTTGCCAAGTCAAAGTTAAATAAATTTAGATTTTCTGCTTTTTGCATGTATGCAGGATCTCCCGAAAATACCTACCGATACTTTAACAATATGCAATAAAAGAAGACGAAAACATGTTGTGCACAGTTCACCTAAACTCAATATTAAGGGCGTTATGACCAGTTAAAGATGAACGTTTAAAACCGTATTTTCCCAAAATATGGGAAACTACGTCACATACAAAAAACAATATTGTTAGCATTGCTTAATGGATCGTCAAACCAACAGCAGATGGTGCTTGATACTTTCCACCCTTAGGAAAATAGCATGGGTGGTTACCCCCTAACTGCATACAACATTTTTTTACAGTCACGTGTTCCATACATTCGAAGGTGGTTGTTAAGTCATGTTACCTGTGTAACAAAAACAGGAGCTCCTCTTGCGACTGTCTAGGAGCCATCGTTTTGTTCAAGTCACAAATGAAGCTGCAGCGGTAGTCCCAGAAGCAACTGTGAATAAGTGTCATGTCGATGTTCGACACTCTAGTGCACATATCTAAATTCACATGCACTAAGTATTGCGTGTGATCGAAGGCAAATAACCACCGGGTTATGGTGTAGTACATGTAGTGTTCATGAACGTCATTGAACTACCCTTCACAACAGGTGCTCGATGTGATCGCCATCCATAGCAATTCATCCCTCTAGCCTACGCCGCATGGACTCGCGTATTCGTTGGAACACCCCTGATTGTTGTCGGATTGCTTCTCAAGTATGGAACACGTGTTCCCTTAGTGCATCCACATTGTATATGGGAGCTCCATACACCATGGACTTTACGTGTTCCCACAGCTAAAAGTCTAAAGGGCATTGGCCCTCCCGAATTATCCATCGCTCATGAAAGGCCCGTGTTGGCTGTCATTGTACCTTTAGCTAAAAATGGACTGGTGCCCCATCATGCACGTACCACATGTGCAGGCGTTCTTGTAGTGGGACATCTTCCAGAAACAAAACTAATTGGCTCCGAAGAAAGTTACGATACCGAGCACGATTCAGTGTGTTATGTAGTACGTAGGGACCTACGAGTCTGCCTCCATAAATGACTGCCCAAACATTGGCACCAAACCTGTGCTGGTATCTTCTCTCGTCTGTTGTATGCGGGTTTGCATCTGCCCATTAATGAGTAGTGCGGAAATTGACAATACCATCTCTTATGAAACCCGCCTCATCTGTGAACAACAGCTTTGCATTGAAATGCAGATCATGTGCATAAAACGGCACGTGTCATTTTAATGGGTGAGGGGTCGCTCTCTTCTACACACAACTGCGCTGAGCCAACCGTGAGAAAGGAGCCTGCGATGTGCGAATAATCAATAAAGTTATTTTTTTTTCTGGATGATGCAAACTACACTTTAAGCGAGCAGTCAGTTGCAAGGCTCTCTCTTTGAAATAAAACACGTATAATTTCTTGAAACATTTATTGTGGTAAAGATTGCAGTACAGTAAAAAGTATTTTGCGCAAACACTTATTTACAATTTTCTCAATAGCAAGTTCGTTTTTAGATTGACGCATTCTCTTAACACGAGGTTTCCTCTCAGCTCGTGATGGCGTTGGAGATACACAAGGCAGCGTCATGCATGGCGAGTCA
>PNEQ01115737.1:16846-35190 GCA_003012365.1 Medauroidea extradentata
TGTGAAGTATGATGTTGGTAGCTTGCTCAGGATTCAAAGTCTTGTAATGCTCGTACACAGCGTCCACAGTACAAGGAAGAGGTGTTGAGTCCAACATGTAGTACACGGGACACTTGTTAATGTCCGTACAAGCTATAATATCGTGTCCGCGCTCATCACCTAGAGGAAAGGCGGTTACCTTAATGTGAAATATTCCGTCCCAAGACTCAGTAAAGTGACGTAATATGCCAGAAGACCAGTAAGCATATTCCACGCTGTTTCTTCCTTTTTTAACACTGATGTACGGGTTGCTTGGTTGAAAGTTCATGATTCAATTCCCCGCAGAAATGTAGTTGTAGGTTGGCAGTGAGCGATGCGGCTAGTAGCCGCCAGAACACAAAGTTACCGGTCACTAGCTTGCTTGAAGTGTACAGCTCAAAGTCTCGGCATAAACAAATAGTTTTTCGCATTTATTTTCGATTAAAGTAAAAAATGAATGACTGACAAAGAAAACTAAACAAATAACCATAAATAAGCAGAGTATCCTTAAAGCCGGGATTTGCAGAAGGGGGAATATGAGTCGCTTGTTTAGTCTCGTGCTTCTAGCATACAGAGATGTTCTACATTATCTTTTAAAAACTGTGAGGAAACGTAAAACTGCTTCAAGTTCTCTTATATTATTTTTCCTATAGCAAATATAATTTGCCAGGTCACAATAACAGCATCTTGCGTAGGAAGATGGCGCCTTATCTTTACATGAGCAGACAAGAAACCTTATTTTTAAAGGAGACACGAAAACAAGTATGTAAGGTTTTTGCATTTATGTACAGTAAATTGCACATTTAATGTGAGTCGAAGTACCTCACAATATATCTCTAGCAAGCAAACGAGTGCCTTATCAACGAAATTCTTCCATGTCTGAAATTTTCCTACACTCCATATATGTGTGTACAAAACCATTATTTTTCATAGCTCTGTATGCAGACATTACTGCAGTCTCTTTCATCGCTTGGTTATATATAGCGTAGACCATAGAGGTTACTCTAAGGCGTAGATGTTAATTTCACCTCCGTCATATATGTAGCTGTATAAATCAGAGATAAAAAGAGTGAATTCCCATTAATATTAGCAAAGAAGTCGTGTTTATCGGATACCGTCGTTGCAGACATGCAGGTTTTATTTTTAGTCTTAATTACAGTTATATGTAATACTGAAACATACTGTGATATGACAAAAATGTTCAAATTTATTTATTTTTCGAATACTTGTTAGTTTTGTTTGTAGTTTTGACGCATCTCGTAATGTATAGCTGGGATGATAGTGAAACGGCGTTCTGTTTGCTGGTATTGGATAGGCGTGCAAGTTAGTTTAAGTTGTATGAGCTGACCAAGAAAAAACATCGCTCTTTCGTGTTTTCTTACATAGACAGGTGTGGATCACCTTGGCATTCTGGCTTGGAGAGTGTTGGAAGATAGACATATTTATTCCAATAATTATAGACTTGTTACACAATATACTCGTACATTTATACAGTCTGCGCATAATGTGTGTACTGTTAAGGATGCTGCCTAAGTCAGAACCTCGACGAGGATAGTAATTTATTAACTATTTTTCCGAGGTAGGATCAACAGTCACTGGAGTCATACTTCCTAACTACTGTTTTTAAAATATTTACTAAGAGTATATATGTATATATAATCTCATATCGTTGTCATGTTCACGTCGAGAAACGATTTATGCAGATTCTCTGTTGCGTAAATTAGTTAGCAAGACTACAGATAAACCATAACACTGGTTATCAATATTTCAATTTCACATTGTGTGTATGTGATTTTGATTTATTTATAGACGATGTGGTGTAATGTTTGATTGGAAGAGAATTTACTTGTACAAGGTCTAGTAATAACCTGAATAATATCACCATATGTCTAAACATGCTACAACACTAACATCTGTACTGTGTAATATGAGTTTTACACTACTACTACGTAAATTAACACATGTTAAAAAAAATACAGTGGTAAAGTGAGTCAGCTTAAACGTACTGATCGCAATGGGAATAAGCCGTGCATAGGTTATGAATTAATGAAACAAATTTAAGGAGTCTTTTTACGTTGGTTAAACGATGGAGAAACGAGAGAGAGGGAGAGAGAGAGACGAGATTAAGTCAGTGTTACTATACGTAACATACGTGGTAGCATTCCTTCGAACATCTACTGTAAACACTATCTGTCGTAGTAATAGTGCGTGTGTAAAGTATATTGCTAGAAATTAATGTTAAACTTTGTGCTTGTCTGTAGAACTGTTTAATTACAGTATTATTTTATTTAATACGGTAGTTACTCCGCGTGGTAGGCCGAGACTTTAAGGTTCCTGAAGTAGTGAAAAAGAGATGTGATATCCGATTTTTTTTTGTCTTCTCTAACCTGGTTACAAATAAAACATAAGTATATTTCTCTGTCTACAAATCGGGACTGCGGGGTAATTTGTTACACGTTTTTCACACCTAACGTTTAAATAAGCAACGAGGCAGAATGAGAATGCAAATTTTGTTGTAGTTAGTAATTGTGTGTAGGTTATAACATGGTTTTTAACATTATGATACCGTACGATTCAGGAACAGGTAAATATATATATATATATATATATATATATATATTAATTTTTTTCTTTGCATGTTTGGTAGTGGATACGGTTTCGTAATGGATAGAGTGCTAGCTTCTTACCATGCTGAAGTATGTTTGGTAATTCTCAAATTTTGTATGTGTTTATGTATGTATGGAACACTTAATGTGTTATCGCAGTTCTATTCTGTCGATGTTATACATTCGCGTCTCGAGAATTAATTTAGTGGAATTAAGGGAGAGAGAGAGTTGTCTGTGTGTTGCTCGAACTATGCTACAGTAGTTTAACACATTTCATTGTCTCGAATTCGGGAGGACTTGTGTTCGATCCTCGACTCTGGCCGTCCCGGTTTCGGGTTTTCCAGGTGGTTTTTTAAGGAAGTATACCAAGTTGTCGCGATAGTTTGTTTTTACTGTCAGACTCCTACCCGCTTTTACACATGTTCCTGGATTATCCAGTGCGTTTTGAGGTCACATACAACGTTTAAATAAATAACACATACATAAAATTAATAAAATAAAAAAAAACAGTAAGTACTTGCAAAAAAAATCACTCGTATTGAAACCGAGGCGCTCAACATGAATTTAAACAAGCATTTCTCACAGCTATGACACCACATACACTGTTCACAATGTTATGAAACGAATTAAATGAGCTTCACTAATAGTTCCAGCAATCCAATGGAAACCCTGCAAGCCTTACGCATAGGGGTGATGGTAGATTAGGCCGGTGTGTTCAGAGTGGTTTCTACTGTTTTTTCGTATCTGAACCTTAAACGCGGAAAAAGAGACAATCAGGCGGTGTCCTTAAGACAAGAATAATTGTAATAGTAATGCTTGTAGTCGTACTAAAGAGTGTCTATGCTATGGATGTGTTATTCGAAATTATATCAGCGAGTACTTTCTTTAAGGTGATTTCACAGGTAATGTTTAATTTTCTCGCGAATTGAGATATTTCACTGGCAAACGTTGTTTGAGTATAGCTAGGTTCGATTCCCACTAAAAAAAATTCCTGGTTTCGGTTTTCAATGGTTTTCCGAA
The DNA here is from genome assembly GCA_003012365.1 of Medauroidea extradentata. Lineage (NCBI taxonomy): Eukaryota > Metazoa > Arthropoda > Insecta > Phasmatodea > Phasmatidae > Medauroidea > Medauroidea extradentata. The sequence goes on from PNEQ01115737.1 coordinate 20,491, forward strand.
TTCGCTCCAAGCGAAAGCTGGGTTGGTGAAAAAAGGTTCTAGTCGATTATTTTCCTGCATCCTTACCTGGTTATACGTTGTTGTCTCTAACTAACTAAATAGTCATCTTACCTTGTTTTTCACCAGTACTGCATGCGACAGGAAGGTTCGGTAGTGTGGAAAATGTTAACAGGTTATATAATACTGACCGTCTTCTTAAGGTGAACGTCTGGTTAGATGTCTAGAACTGCGGATTCTAAGAGCGACACATCGCGCCTCACCCTAGACTCAAGTCAGTGAACTGTTGTTCTGTCTTCTCGTCAAGTCGTCTCTATAGGAGTTTCAATGGTGACAATATCATTTCATTACGTAATATTACGTTAAAAGTGTATTATACACTGCTATACCTTTCAAAAGATTTTACGTTATGCACGTATATAAATATACTGGATCGCCAAATAAATAAAACAAAGCAATTTAGGTTGTTGGAAAATATGTTTGCATTAGTAGTACACCTGAAAATAGTATACACGTGTGCAACGTGCAGTGCATGTTAATCGTGCATAGATATTCCTCATGCTCGTTGAGTCGTTTTGGATTATTCTTGTTAGGGTTTGATGAAGCTCTTCATGTTGTTCAGGGGTTTGGGGTTGCGGGTACCTTAATACAGTGATGTTATTTTGCATAAAGTAACACTAATACTGCATTGTGTGTGTTTGTGTGTGTATGTGTGTGTGTAGCAATGGTGATGTAATATTTTTTAATGGATAAATGATTTCCGGCTTTGGTTTAATTTGTCCAGTGTTTATAGGTTATATATAATAAAATTTGTAAGTAACGCTGTTTGAAGTTGCAGATTAATAACTGACGTAGTGGTTAGAGATCTCGCCTTCCTCAAAGGCGAACCAGGTACGTTTCCCGTCTGGGTTGAGGACGGACGTTTCGCACGCAGGAGGTTCGATATTGAAAGGCAGATTTTCTCGGTGTACTCCCGGTCCCCTCGCTCATATATATTTTTTTGATGTTGCTTCATCATAGGATCTCACTTCATATCACACAGCAGTGCTTTGCAGACCTTCAGTCAGATGTCTTAAGTTGTGAGCGTTATCCTATCGTACTATAATATTTATTTACCAATGACAGAATATAGTCAAGAATGAGTCTACCTAACACTGAAACTGAAGGTGTACTGTGCGCGTCAATGTGTTTTTTTTTTATAAATTTGCAGTAAGTTTGTGGTATCTAAAAATAAAAAATAAAAAAAACATGTTCAAAACGACCATTATCCAGACATTTTTTTTTCCAGGAGCATGAATGTAAGTCATACAATTCAGCAGAAGTTCTGAGTAATGAGGCTATGAATGTAAGTCATACAATTCAGCAGAAGTTCTGAGTAATGAGTCTACACAACATGATATTATTATTATTTTCTGAGAAGTAGATGCATACTGAACAGTTTTCGAATAATTAAGTAACAGGTGAATCTCTGCATGGTGGTTGTTGGTCTGAGTAGGTGACCACCTTAAGTAGTGAAAATCGTATTTTATATACGATATCATAATTTTTTTAAACTTAAGAGTAACTTATACTGATGTGTGTGTGTGTGTGTGATGTTTTTTTTAATATACCCAAATTAAATACTTGATACGTTGTTTCGTAAGATATTCACTGCAATGCATTTCGAGTATTGGTGTTCACATGGTTTGTGTTTGGTGTGTGTGTGTGTGTGATGGATGTCTGGACAAACCATTCGCCTCCCACCAAGGCGATCTGGGTTCGAATCCTGGCGCGGTTGGTATCCAGATTTTTGCATTTGGGATACGTGTTGGACGATGTCGTCGGATTTGTGGGTTTTCTCGGGGATCTCCCGTTTTAATCACCCTTTATTCCGGTGCTACTCCCGAGTTACGGGCTACTCTGCTAGTGTCGTAACTTAGTAAGTTACGTTCGATAGTTTAACTTGTTTAAACGATATTAAATGCTCGGCACTTTCACGTGAATCCCAGATTCATAAAAGAGCTGCAGATGTACACTAAAAGCGAGATTTGCCCAACTGGAATCCTCGCTGTGTATTACATTAGTAGTATGATTCGGGTTACTATTGTTTTTGTGTTCTACATTAAGTGATATAGTGATTTGACGTGTATGATGTACATAATCTCGCGGTGATGTGTCATGGTAGAGGTTTTCATACAGTATGTACATAACTAGATAAATTTTTTTAACGAACGTATACTTTAAATTCGCATGGTGATTATTTGTGGGTACACTATATTTTACCTTTTTTCATTACTTGTAACAATATATACTTCCAGGGTGCTATTTTCCGCCTGCTAGAATAGTGGGATTTTCTGTACAACAAGCTGTGGGTCGTCATCGCGCACTAGAATGCAGGTGTAGTGAACATGACGTATGATTTATCAAACAAATTGCGGTGATGATGATTATGATGATGTAGAGTGTGTAAGAGAATCATGTACTCACCTCGGGAGATGGTAGCCAAATGAGTATCAATGTCTGTTGAGCATCGACATACAGTGTTGGAGAAATCTAAGGAGTGGGAGGGGGATAGATACATTAAGGGGTAAGAATGGAGGAGAGGTAGGGATTTATACTAGCAAAGCCTGTCTCCCCTCTTCATTCGAGTAATGATTGTGCTGGAAGAAGGTTGTGCTGTTGGAGCTGTGCTGGAAGAAGGTTGTGCTGTTGGAGCTGTTGTTAGAGGTAAGTGTTGGAGGGGGTAAGGCTGTTATACACATATGGGGTTATATGTGTTGCACACACACACTCTCTCTCTCTCTCTCTCTCTATAGCCGTCTTGTAGGCATCTTCAAGATGTCTCAAGGATCTGCTATACGTCTTGAAGATGTCTTGCAGTCTTCTTAAGGAGATGGGGTAGATGTCTCAAGGAGACACTATGCATCTTAGAGCTAGGGGCGAGATGGAATAAGTGTTATTTTTTCTTGTAATGTCTTGAAGATTTCTTCAAGATGTCTTCAAGATGCTATGCATCTTGAGATATGTCTTACACACATTAGGAGTTGTAGACATCTCAAGGAGATGAGACAAGTATGTGCTAAACCTTCTAGCACAATCCTTATTTTTTCTTGAAGATGTCTTCAAGATGCTATGCATCTTGTAGACTTCTCTCTTGCTCATAACAATCAATTCCCACACCGCGTTTAGGCACAATTTCCTCCAAAAGGGTTACGTCTTGAAGATTTCTTCAAGATGTCTTCAAGATGCTATGCATCTTGTAGACTCCGTCACCCCTCGCCTACACACAATCAATAGCCACATGGTGTTTAGACACTATTTCCTCCAAAAGGGCCCATTCTGGTAACGTCTTTAAAATTTCTTCAAGATGTCTTCAAGATGCTATGCAACTTGTAGACTCCTCCACTCCTCGCCCACATGGCGCTTAGACACAACTTGTATCAAAAGGGTCGCCAACCCCTCTGAATACTGTCTCCTCTGCACTCCTTGCCTACACACAATCAATACTAGGGGGAGAAATTGAGGGGTAGGAATGGAGGAGAGTGTAGGGTTTTATACTAGTAAAGCTTGTCTCCCTTCTTCATTCGAGTAGTGACTGTGCTGGAAGGAGGATGTGTTGCTGCTGGGGATCTGCTGTTGGAGGTAAGTGTTGGAGTGGGTAAACCTTTTATACACATATGGGGTTACATGTCTTGAAGATTTCTTCAAGATGTCTTAAGGAAATGGGGTAGATGTCTCAAGGAGTTGAGACAAGTAGGTGATAAATCTTATTTTTTTCTTGAAGATGTCTTCAAGATGCTATGCATCTTGTAGACAGCTCCAGTCCTCCATCCCTCCCCTAAGTGATGGAGGGGGTAAGACTGTTATACACATATGGGGGTCATATGTTTTGCACACTCTCTCTAGCGCCATATTGTAGACATCTTCAAGATGTCTTGAAGATGTCTCAAGGATTTGCTATACGTCTTGAAGACGTCTTCAAGATGCTAGGCATCTTGAGAATGTCTTAGGACTACGGGAGTTGTAGACAACTCAAGGAGATGTGATAAGCCATTATTTTTCTTGAAGATGTCTTCAAGATGTTATGCATCTTGAGACATGTCTTACACACATTAGGAGTTGTAGACGCCTCAAGGAGATGCTATGCATCTTGAGGATGTCTTAGGGCTGTGGGACAAGTATGTGATAAGCCTTATTTTTTCTTGAAGATTTCTTAAAGATGTCTTAAAGATGTTATGCATCTTGTAGACAGATCCTTGCTCATAACAAACAATACCCACACTGCGCTTAGACACTATTTCCTCCAAAAGGGTAACGTCTTGAAGATTTCTTCAAGATTTCTTGAAGATGTCATCAAAATGCTATGCATCTTGTAGACTCCCCGACCCCTCACCTACACACAATCAATACCCACATGGCGCTTAGACACAACTTGTACCAAAAGAGTAACGTCTTGAAGATTTCTTCAAGATTTCTTGAAGATGTCTTCAAGATGCTATGCATCTTGTAGACTCCTCCACCCCTCGCCTACACACAATCAATACACACATACAGGGCGGGGCTTAAGCTCTCAGCCAATCACAGACCTCATGGCACTTAGGTACTATTCGTACCAAAAGACCCCTACAACCAATCACAGCCCAGGACACGCCACCCTAGACAACGTCTTGGCCAATCAGAGGCCTTGCTCCACCAAGGGGAGGTGGTTGCAAGATTATTCAAATGCAGGTTAGGCCGGTTTTGCTCCCTGTGGGACCAAAACGCCCACGCAGTCACTACTCTGGTGAAACAAATTTCTTTTTTATTTAGTAATAAAGTGACTCATATCTGGGCAATTAACAATATTTTTGGTGTGAATGTCATAAATAACTAATATACATATTAATATAGCAGGTATTTTTAAGTGATGGATATGTTTCTGCTTTAATTAAAAGAGTGAGTTACATAAAAATATAATGTGTTATGTTTGATGACGATTATATACTCCCATGGAAAAGAGGGTTAAGTCACAAAATGGGTATGAAATCTCACCTAAAAACTATATATTTATAGTAATGCATACATGCGTAGTGTATCATAAAGTATTCTTAGAAACCAACCATTCAACATTCTTATAAATATATACAGTGTACAACCTGATCTTGCAAACACGCCTCCACTTTCTATGGCTTCTCCTGTAAAACTCATATATTTGACTTAACCCTCTCTTCCGTAACACCACAGAATTTTCATCTGTGTTTTAAGCGTATTTCAAGAATCTATAGTAATTAAGTTTTTAAAACACTACATTATAAAAATACATTAATTAAGAAATCCTTGCTTTTTCCCCAACACAGTTATGAGGACTTATTAAACATTGCGCGTAAAGTAGAGCCACATCTACTATTTCCTTTAAATATGGCAGTTTTTTATGTTGTAAATGTAGGTGAAGTGAGATAAGGATGGATCATCGACGGAATGTAATGGGGTAACCGGGAATTTTTACCACCAGAGGATATTTACACACGGGCACAAAATCACTAAATAATCACTACTAACTGCGAGAGGGGTATCTATTCTACACAATGCAGTCATTTTAGGGAATCGGCATCCCTCCAAAAGATAATCTTAAGCTGTTGTCGGACAAGGAAAATAAGTGGTTTTCATACACAATGGGGGTGTAAATATTCCCAAGAGAATGTGTGCTCCCTGGCAGTATTCCGTTGAATTTTTTACGCGCACTTCGTTTTCGTGCGGTAAGTAGTTGGCCCAGGACAGTGTGTGCTAATAACCGTATTGGAAACGAAACAAGTTCACGCGCTCGTTTTGAGAGCGCGATATTATACACAAACAAAGGAGCCAAAACGTGGCTAAATGACGAAGAAACCAAGGACAGAAAACTATGTAGAGAAGGTTGTTGTCTTGAGTCATGTTTTAGTCATTTGTATACGCAACCAATTAAAGTAAAAATCACGATGATAGCCAATTGTTTTCCAGTTTTATGTACGATTAATAAAAAAAACATTCTCCCCCTTTTTACTACTTGGGGGTAGAATTAAAAAAAAATCCTAAAACCATTTGTTTGGCTATTTACATTAGCAGCACTCTGAAGTGAAAACCAACTCTTTACCTCGAAGTATTCAATACATATCGATAGTTAATCAGAACACCTTTAAGGTATTTCCACTCCCTTAAACGATTAATTTCGTAAAATCCTGAAATTTGCCAAAATGCATTTTTATGTGTATCCCACTGAAGTAAAAATCACGACGATAGGCCGCAGGGTTCGATTTCTATCGACGTTTATTCGAAAATATATTTCCGCCCTTTTCACCCTCTTAGAGTAGAATTTCGAAAAATCCTTTCTTAGTGCTCGCCAACAACCTTTAAGGGAACATCAGAAAAATGTTCACGTTTCTAGGTCCAATGGTTTGGGCAACGGTTTGATACGTCAGTCAGTCAGTCAGTCAGTCAGTCTGTCAGTCAATCAGTCAGTCAGTCAGTCAGTCAGTGTTCTCTTTTATAACTACAGAATTTGTACTACCTATGTTTATTAGTGTTAACATCACACTGACACGTACAATGTTTACAATATCTTTTGTATAGGTAAGAACAGGAAAGATTTGTACCTTGCAATGAAAGAGTATATATTCCATACATTAATTATACTTCTAATGTTAAAATGTATTATCAGCACTCTCGAATGTAAATGTAATTATTAATTACGAAACGAAAATATTAACCAAAACAAATCATCAACTTATTGAACGTTAATAAATGGGCTATATATCCCAATAAAATTTAGCGAGTATTGATAGGCTCCCAAACGCTGTTACAAATTATATATATTTTTAAATTACTAATCGTTATGAAACTACCTGCTCGTGCACTGTGGTGATTTGTCCTAGCAGTGAAGGGAGCTATTGGCTCGTTATATATTACTGCAGTATTTACAAATTTCAAATTACAGTTTTGAAAAGCAGCAAAGTTTCTGTTAAGTTTTAGTAACTTTACTATCCTACATTAAGCTCCACATTTCACAATATTCAGTCAAGTTTAATAGTTCCACGTTTATCAAAATGACTTACTGGCGTTATGGCAGACATGACTGAAATAAAATTTCACATGTAGACGGAAATGTCAACATCATTAATGACGCGTTTTCTTCCAGTGTTTCACAATATATATGTACACAAATCACAATTATTTAATAATTTTTCGCATATAAATGTAAGTTTATGTTGACATAAAATAGGAATACATATATGAAACCTAAGCATTTAGCTACCCATATCTTTAGATAAATACACAGTCAAGCAATAAACCGAACAAGCAAGATACGATGAGAATCTGGAACCATAATAATTCAAGTGGAAATGCATACAAAACAAGAATGAAGACCTAAACTAGCAAAGCTCTGTGAGAAAATTAAAAAATAACAAGAACATTTTGAAAATAAAATAATGCTACAAAATAATATCAAAGACATAGGTGCCTGGAGTCATGGGCACTAAATATTAAATGCACGGTAAAAAAACAGTAAGAACAAAATACCAAAATAACAGTAAAGTCTAAGACAATACAACCAGGTGCCGTAAATTAAAATTTTGTACTAACTGACAAAAACTGGACAGTTTATTAAACGATAACTTAGGTTTATTAATAACAGTAATAACAGGCTTCAGTATACGTACAAATATTTTCCTACGCTATTTCCAATTAATTTGTAAGTTGACGGCCTCAAAAGTGGTGCGTACTGCGGTGATTCGCCATTGCGTTCCACAGGGATGGGAGAGAAGGGACAAACCCAGCATTAAATTTCTCCTCGCCAGTCGGAATCTAACCCGGGACATGTTACCCATCACCACGAGGACCGAGCCAAGTGGTCCGAATGAACATGTAATCAAGAATACAGTAAAATTCAATCCATAAAAATTAACAAAGGAAATTTTTTTTTACCACCATTGCTTATTTAAATAAAAACTATTGTGTTAGTCCTACTACATCACGTTCGGCATAAATCATGTAACAAACATGCGCTAATGCATTTAGGCTTATGGCAAAAGAGTGATTGCTTGTGCGAAAACAGCTCATTCCCTCAGCACGAAATCTGTCCTGACGTCACTGGCCACTTCGTCCATTTAAGTGAAATCCGTGCAATTTTAAAATGAGCTGTATGCTACTATTTCAGCTAGCTCGTACTCATTTAACAGTGAGAATAAGAGTTTGCTTAATAATGTTAGTATTTATTTAAAATTTAAATGATTCTGTTTACATCTAGTGAATTTTCAATATGTACTTTTGCTTAAATTGTTTGCATTTGAATTTAACGAAATTATATATTTTTATTGTTAAAGCTTGGATTGTGAAAAGGATAGCGATATCAATATAAATTTAGAGTTTCCAGGAAAAGTTCCTATATTTCAGTTCAAAACCGGCTTATAAAGATGATTGTTAAGAATTTGCCGCCATATTTGGTTGCAACCAATAAAATCACAGACTGTTGCTGATTGGCCTCGTCAATTTTAAAGTTAATGTTTCTCTCACTTAGTAACAAGGTTAATACTTAATATATATGTATACAATTGATTTGGAAACTAAAATACTAACGTTTATGATTATGTGGAAGTATCACGAGTTTAAAATATTATTTTAACTATGTAGAACCAGAGTATTTGTAAATAGTTTCCTGTAATGGCCGCGGTGTGGCACCACTGATTGCAACGCCGGTAGTTTGCACGCGATGGCGAGGGAGTCGTTGGCTAGATGTAGGCTGAGACGGTTGTGTGTTGCCAGCCGCGGAGTTTTATCGTGTTCAAGATGGCGTGAGAGGCGGTTGTGCGGAAGAGGAGTGACGATGGAGGCAGAACCGATAGGGTTCTGAGGCATTAGTAGGCCAAGTCTTTCATTTCCTTAAATGTTTTAAAGTAAGTTGTGAATGGGGTTATTTCTTGTTAAGAGAAACTGATAAATTCTCGGTGATCACCGGCTTGTAGTTTTGTTAACTATAAACTTTTCTTCAGTTTGCTCTAAGGGTGCCTCTCGGGAGTCAGAATTTTAAGTTTGTACAAGTTTGTAACATAACTTCATTATGGGCGTTGGATCCCTAAAATTTCATTTCTTTTTTAATTTGTGCCGAACACTGTTCAACTTTTGCACATCAGATAACACGTTATTTCCCAAAATTAAAAAAAAAAAAATTAGGCCCCACAGTTTTTGCATAATCACTCATCAAAGTCACAAAACGGCCATTGTGGTGTAGCCAAAATAAAAAAAAAGTAATTAACTGATAAATTCAAAACTACAGTAACTGATAGTCAGTGTATCAATGCATTTTATGACATGGTTGACAAAAGATAGTTTTGAGAATTTCAGTATTAGCCAAAAGTCAAAGTTATGCAAAAATTTACTCATTTTCATCAATTATTTAAAAATACATAATCGTATCGCTTTGTGTTCACAAAAGTGTCTTGAAGTGGCTCACATTTTCAAAAATTAATATGAATTATCTTGTTTCTGCAAGTTAATTATTTTTAATTATTTTATTTTGGCTACACCGCAACTGCCATTTTGTGACTTTGATAGGTGATTATGCTAAAAGTATGGGACCTAAATTTTTTTAATTCGGGGAAATGACATGTCATGTGATGTGTAAAAGTTGACTACTGTTTGGCACAAATATAAAATTTTGAATTTTTACGGGTCCAACGTCCTTAATAAATCACAAGATTTGCAAGAATTCTGCAGTTTCATTCCTCGTCTCGTGCTATGTTTTAAGAACCAACGCCTTTGATTTTGTAACGCTGAGCTAGTCCTGGACCTGGCGGCATTTTGTCGACGCGCCACATTTTTGTCGCTCATTGTGGGACAGTAATAGCTGACGCACCACAATACCTTCACAGTAGTCTTGTACAATACATGCAAGAAGCTGAATATGTGATTCATTGAAACTTAGAATTGTCAAACTGTCACATGAGGGTTAGTTTAAATGTAAGGTTTGGTTTAGCACCTGTGTGGCGATATGTTATGTTGTGAGTTTATTTAAGGACTCGTTCGATGTAGTCAATTTTAACATGCTAAATCACAAAACAAAACATTGTTCGTAAATATAGAAAATATGACGATGATCAAATATGTGAAGTATAAATAACCAACATTTTGACAAGAATGATGTACACTAGACTTCTTTGTGCATATATATGTATGTAATTTGTAATTTAATCAAACAGTTTATTTTCACCAAAACCACGTATATTATTCAGTTTCAAAAATTGATACATGTCACCACAACTGTAAAGACACTACCATACATGAATTTATTAAAACACAGTAAATTACACAGCACATTTGTCTTAAAAGTTTTAACATGTGTCCACAAAATAAAATAAAAGTATAAATCAATTTTATCAGTTGAAAACATTTTTAAAAAATAATGCATGCCAACATTTCTTCGGAGATGAGATACCATTTTTGACACTATCTTTCTAAACTTACTAATACAACAGTAAAAAAAATAGGAAAGTTACTTTTCTCTGTAACAACATTGATTTTTCTAGCTGGTAGATATAAACGACATAGTTCACGTTTCTAATGACACTGAATGTAGCTGCATGTCAAAGCTTCCTAGTCATGTTGTCAATAGTATGGAACAACATGAACCACTGCTTCCTTTATTTGGTCACCAACACCTCGTATTGTTGGTAGCTAATCTCCGTGCCACCATATGGAATGTAGCACGTATTGTGACTTGCGTGAACCTGTAAATACATTACAATTTGTATGTTATATAATATTTGTAAACGTGCAAATAATCAATTGTCTTACATAATGTAGATGGACATTAAATACATAAGCATTGAAACATTAAACTGTTATTCTAACATGCTATCATCTGTGGTAACTTGAGGTAACCGGGAGATATCGGGCATTTTCCCAAGAATTTATCATTTCATACAAGAAAGTTGTAAAAATAAGTATACAATTAACACGTTACAAACATTAGCTTGTTCACATAGGTAATACATTTTAATTGAAGTATGAGAGAAATTTCTAAAAAATATTTCAAGTCGTCTCAGGTTATTCTAAGCAGACCTAATTCTAGAAGACGGTACTCAGCATTAGAATAACAGCAAGGTAGGCTCTTTTATATACAAATGCAACATAATTACTGTTTAGTATATTTATAGGCTGCTCCCAGTAAAGTGGACACTTTGAAGACAGAATAGTTAAGCATAGTCATCAATAGTATATTAAGAACATATTGGTTTGTGGACATAAGACAGTGAGCATGTTTTGTTGACCAAACTCGAGTTTAATGACAAAGTATAAAAAACAGATAAAGCTATTCCAGTAAAAATACGGCCAGTTTGTTATTTTATAATAATAATAATTATTATTATTACGACTATATATAACAGCAATTATTCTAAATATTGAATTCAGTCAAATTTTGACAACAACCGGACACAAAAGACGGACACAAAGAAAACAAAATTTCCAAAATGAAAGAAGATGGAAGTAGGCAAAAAAGCAGCGGACAGTGGACAACAAATGATAGAAGACAGCACCACACAAGTTCTATTCAACGTAAAAATTAAATGTTTCGGGAATTGCAATCTATTGCCGTCTTCAAGCTGAGACACAGTTGTTTCGAACATACTAATAAAACCAAAGACAGAAACCTCAAAGTTATTTCCCAAGTACGGTTAAAGCGGATTTTACAATTGTGAGGCACTGCGACAGCGACGACCGACATTGTGAAGGTCTGCAAACTTCGCACACTACTTGTCGCCAATCGATTTGACAATAATGCGACGGCAGAGATGTGGTTAGTTGCTTTTAGTGCCATCTTTCGTCAGAAATAGTAACCAAAATCAACAAATAAATCCCAATTGCTGATTTGAATATGCGCCCCTTTATTGGTTGGTTTAGTTATGTTATACGGGTTTTCCTCTCACTTGAGGTGATTAAAAAGATTCCCGCTTCCAAACTTCTTCACATAACAGCTCTTCTGCACACACACATCTAGTTAATATGTTGGTTACATGTGTTTAGGTCGTATGTTAAATGTAGTAACTCGCTGCCAACCATACAAGGATTATGGCAACTACTGTTAATGTTAAAATTTACTCACGGACAGAGTGATATTTTCTAAGGTTAAGTTGATAGTACATACTTTATCCTGATAGGTCTAGTTTTTGATGGCATTTATGTTAAAATATGTACAGGAAAAAACATAACATTTACACAATTAAATATTTCTATATAATTTACACATACACGTATGGACTCATGGAATTATTCATGTCTTTATAATCGACATTCATATGCACATTTCATGTAAACACAGTTTTATGCCTATATAATTTTAGTGAAAAAATTTTGTCCAGTAATTATGAATGAAAATAATGTCTTACTGACATCAGTCTTAATCCAGTGATTATACAGTATTGTAAATCCTGAAAAGAAATACTGCAAAATTCAATGCTATTTAGCAACCTTTTTCCATCTCTCAACTCCGTTTGATTCAAGGGAGGATCGTTCCTGCTCGAGAAGTGTTGTGCGCTGTGCTGGCACATTACCTTGGGAAGGGGGCAGGGGGGAGGGCTACGAACTACTGCGAAACAATGTCTTCACACAGTCTGTCATTAATGAGCAGTGAATGAGGGATGATTTCAAGTTGTAAGTTATGAAGTATTTTACGTTATGTTTTAAGGTTGATTAGGTACTAACCAATAAGCTTGTCAGCATGAGTGACAAGAGAGAAGATAACTTGTTTACATGTTTTCAGTAAACTGCAGAAACTTAGGATACGGTGGTGCTGATACAGTGAAAGAGTTCATTTTTATTAGGTTCTTTTCGAGAACAATATTACATCTTGCACTGTATTCTCATTAATTCATGTCAAATCAAAATGTGCATGTTATGGAAACAAATATAGGGCCTAAGCAAAACCTAATGATTTAATATAATTAAATAATAGCACTGGAATTTAATAAATGTCACGGGCTACATGCTTACAGTACAAACAAATATGAATTGTTTGTATTTAAAAATGATAACATACATTACACTATCTAGGTTTTAATTTTTTTTAATTACAAACATTTTTATTTGTGTTTACATAAGTTTGAGCAAATAGACAGACATTTAATGTCAGTATATATACTTTAAACAAGTCAGTTTTCTTTGGTGCATGTTCCTGTAGGCCCAATATTAAGCTTTGGAGTTCGTAAAGAGCCCCAAAAAACCGTCGATTAGCAGAACCAAGTTTATTACCAAATTCACCAGTTCGCGCCTAACTTTTGAGAGGTCTGGTTGGTTATATTTTCAAACATGTAATTTTTAGGAAATGCATAGAAGAATGCAGTGTTTCTGTTATATATACATAGTTTTAATTTCTAGTTTACAAATTCAACTAGCAGTCCCCCGCGGCTTTGCTCGCGAGTATTATTCGTAACTGATAATATTTACTTTAATTGAAAAACCTCTTAGTACACAAGATTGGTACTTCAGTAATCAAGCGTTAGAATGTCCAAGCGGCTAGTTGAACTAATTCTGCAGCAGAATAAGTAGCTATAGCTGTCCACGCGAAAAGCAGTCTTAAGTTTGTCCCTGCCACTAACAGCGACTTCGCCTGGGCCTTATTTATAGCCCTGCCAATTTGACGTTCTGTGGTAGTTACAGACATCTAAGGTAAGAGGTTAATCGAATGAGAAACATCTGTTTACCCTGTGCACAACCATTGGTGACGATGCTCTCAATTATATATTGTCAAAATATTCACTTTAACTTTATTGACATTACAAAGTTTCAGGGAGTAAAGGTTTCGCGGAAACGTATTTGGTGCCCCAAACCTGAGATTAGTGAGATGATATATCGTCGGTTTACTGCCAAAAGTGACAATGTCAAAATGAGATAAAATTTAAAAAATGCTAGGAATATGTATATGTTTTTCACGAACAATTACCCAAGTTTAAAGTCTGTTCGTCGTTTCGTACTGTTGTGTCACAGTATAGTAACATACCAAATTTTTGCTAATATCTACAATTTATTACTGTTTTTAAACGAAATAGCATTTATGTCTTAATCACTTTTGGCAGTATACCGACGATATGTCAGCTGATATTGTAGAGGAACCTAAGTTAAAGCGAACTGCAATTTTACCCCTTTTAAACGACTACATGTAAATTGCACTAATTCGATCTGCCTTGTAGTTTTTGTGTGTCAGAATTGAACGTTCGTTCGCCCGCAGCTTTTAACGGAATTCGAGCCCAGAACCTCCCGGAATTTAGACCTGAGTGACAAACAACTGCGTCACGTAACGTCGAAATAATTCATTAAATAAAATTTATTGAAAAAAATAAATAAAATATCTGTGTCCTGGGCTCATAGAGGTTGTACAACACTACGTCTCGATAGGTTACTGTAGTGAAACTCCTGTATAAGTTGTTTCTCGCTGCTCGTTCCAGCTTTTCGGATCATCTGCCTTGATTATTGACCAACTAAGTTTTATTCTTAATAATTATGTTTCTTACAAATAAAATAATACATATTTTTTTAAATATTTACGTAAGCATCACTCTGACGCGAACACCACCTCAATATCGCTACTGGTTAGATAGATATCGTGGGTTGATGGAAAACAAATTTTGTGTTTTTTCACCCTTTTGGGTGTCGAATTTCGAAATATTTTAAATTTACATCTTAGACATTTGTATAAGTATCCAACTGAAGTGTAAATCA
>PNEQ01115738.1:0-34476 GCA_003012365.1 Medauroidea extradentata
TTAGTGTGAGAGGGTAGGTTGTCCCTCCATGGCGAGCAAGGCGGCCGCCGTCATGTGTTGTCCTTGAAATAGTTGTTTAATTCTTGTTGTAATGTTTTTTCTAAATTCCTTTTTCGGTCGCCGTCTGATAAAAAATTCTCTCTCGGTCTTAAAATGTATTTTGTAGGGTTTGCTATTGTTCTTTGCTATTTGACTTTTCTACATGGTATTTCTTAGCTGTTGTGATTATTTGTCGCTTGATTGCCCGATCGATGGCTTTTTGCACACACGTGTGTTGCTTTGTTTAACTTCTAGCTTTGTAACACCAGATTTTGACATTTTGGAGCCCGTGGAAGTAACTACCTTTGTGATGGCACGTATGGCGTGAATTCTGACTTGCCCAGACATTTTCTTTTTTCTGTCGATACAATTTGTGATCCTTGTTAAAACTAACTAATATATTTTGTACATTTTTTAAATAATAATTTTCTGTCTCACAGACGCTAGTAATGTCCACTGTGTGGACACATATTTGGATTTTCCATATGTTAAAATTGCCAACTTTGTAACTTTAATTAGTAAAACTTGCTTATTTATACATTTGTTTCAATTTGTAATATTTTTTTTAGTTCGCAACACGTGGTATGTTACACAACAATAACACGAAACAAAACACAATAGTTTGCCAGACAGAAGAACTGGAATATGTTCCATGAAGAAGTTGTAAAACCATGGGTATGTATAGGGGATGTCCACTAATCTTGCACGGCCAATGGCAGACGAGCTGAATCCTGACTGGCCGCGCAGTATAGATTGTCTCTGGTTGTGGTGGGTCGAGTGTTTGTTTCTGTTTTATGCTGTAAGTAAAAATGTTCCTCTCTTGACTAATGAAATTCACATTTTGTTTAAATTCAAAGCCCTGCTGACTGAAAATATTGCTATTGCGTGATTTTATCAATGTTCACTTTGGTAGGTTAACTTTAGTTGTTTCGCGTACAGTTTCTCAATTATGTGCTTAAATGTAACAAGGCTAACGAAACAAGGAAAAATGGTTACGTATAACACAGCGAAATTTATAAACATTATCAAGGCGCATACAAATCCCAGAAATAACATTCTAGAGGACCTGGGTTTTGATCCCGGTCCAATTATCAAGATTTAATTAATAACCTATTATTATTATTATTCAGGCAATTGCTGGGATGGATGGCCCGTGATCTCCCAGTTTCTGACCATTTCAGCCATTGTGTCCGTCTCTAGAGACCTCACTGCTGTCAACGAAACCGTTATCCCTACCCTAATAAGTGATGTACTATATATATATATATATATTATATACACACACATTAAAGGTAAACACTACACCTTGCTGAAGGAATACTGTTACGGAGACAGAAGCAGAGGTAGAGTAGAAGGCAGAGCACTGACCTGCATGGTACTAGAGATGAGATCACCGTCACTGAGAATCTCGTGCAGTGGTCGCGTGCCCAGGATGTTCACACACACATTGTAGGTAAACACTACACCTTGCTGAAGGAATACTGTTACGGAGACAGAAGCAGAGGTAGAGTAGAAGGCAGAGCACTGACCTGCATGGTACTAGAGATGAGATCACGGTCACTGAGAATCTCGTGCAGTGGTCGCGTGCCCAGGATGTTGACAGACACACACACATTGTAGGTCAACACTACACCTTGCTGAAGGAATATTGTTACGGAGACAGAA
Source organism: Medauroidea extradentata (assembly GCA_003012365.1). NCBI lineage: Eukaryota > Metazoa > Arthropoda > Insecta > Phasmatodea > Phasmatidae > Medauroidea > Medauroidea extradentata. Next base: position 1,705 of record PNEQ01115738.1, read on the forward strand.
GCAGAGGTAGAGTAGAAGGCAGAGCACTGACCTGCATGGTACTAGAGATGAGATCACGGTCACTGAGAATCTCGTGCAGTGGTCGCGTGCCCAGGATGTTCACACACACACACATTGTAGGTCAACACTATACCTTGCTGAAGGTATATATTGTTACGGAGACAGAAGCAGAGGTAGAGTAGAAGGCAGAGCACTGACCTGCATGGTACTAGAGATGAGATCACGGTCACTGAGAATCTCGTGCAGTGGTCGCGTGCCCATGATGTACACACACACACACACACACATTGTAGGTCAACACTACACCTTGCTGAAGGTATATTGTTACGGAGACAGAAGCAGAGGTAGAGTAGAAGGCAGAGCACTGACCTGCATGGTACTAGAGATGAGATCACGGTCACTGAGAATCTCGTGCAGTGGTCGCGTGCCCATGATGTACACACACACACACATTGTAGGTCAACACTACACCTTGCTGAAGGTAAATATTGTTACGGAGACAGAAGCAGAGGTAGAGTAGAAGGCAGAGCACTGACCTGCATGGTACTAGAGATGAGATCACGGTCACTGAGAATCTCGTGCAGTGGTCGCGTGCCCAGGATGTTCACACACACATTGTAGGTCAACACTACACCTTGCTGAAGGAATACTGTTACGGAGACAGAAGCAGAGGTAGAGTAGAAGGCAGAGCACTGACCTGCATGGTACTAGAGATGAGATCACGGTCACTGAGAATCTCGTGCAGTGGTCGCGTGCCCAGGATGTTCACACACCTACATTGTAGGTCAACACTACACCTTGCTGAAGGTATATTGTTACGGAGACAGAAGCAGAGGTAGAGTAGAAGGCAGAGCACTGACCTGCATGGTACTAGAGATGAGATCACGGTCACTGAGAATCTCGTGCAGTGGTCGCGTGCCCAGGATGTTCCTCAGTGTCGTCTGGGCCAGTAGGCGTGTCGAGTGATGAGCGTTCTCCACGTTAGCCACCGAGATAGTGGCATTGGACACGCGGTAGTACACCACTGCATCTACTGACACTGTCACACTGTCCTTGGTCAGCACCTGCACCACGACACACACACTTGCACACGTTTATTGTTTTTATACGTGATTCGCGATAAACTGAGCGTTTTACAACGTTTCTATCTTTTGATTTAGGCATTGCACGCGTGCTTTAATTGACGTAGGACTGTTCAATGTATAAATATGCATTATACTCTTTATATAACTACTTTTTACTACAATTAATTATTAATTCAATTTTTATTAGCAGCCCTTAGACCTATTATTATAGTATAAATGATAAATACAATGTTCATATTAGAGTAACTTATAATAAATAACTGCTTTTTTTTTTTAATTATTAAATATAGTGCTAGTCAATGGCACCAACTAACAACTCTGTCGAAAACACTCAAATGATGGTGAACTTTTGCCGAACCTACAAGGATTAAGAAATAAGTTTTGTTAACTGCACAGGAGAGCTCATCGTTTATTTGTCTTTAAAATGATTCTCTACGCAAACGAAAGCAGGCTAAAATTTTCAGATAATTATGTGTGTCAATTTTTTTACTTTCATGTACCAAGTTAAATTTTGCAGTTGGTATAAATCTAAACAAGTTCATGCAAATTTTAATAACAAGTAAGTCAGTAAAATTATATCGATTTCATTTTGCAATATTTCATAACTGGTTCATTTCTGAAATACAACAAGTATAACTTCGTGCATTTACTTTCTGCACGTAAAATATTATTTTTTCCAATGCTCTCCCTCAAGTCACATACATACGTCAAGAGATTGCACAACTTCAACACGACAGACTTTAAGTCAGTCCCTGTAGCATGTTACACATAATCTTGCACTTTTTTGTGGTTACCTCGAACCTTGCTTCAACAGTTTATCCTCAAACCCCTCCAATAGGCCACCGTCTCAATAATGATACTTGTATTACAGCATTTCATTGTCCTCCCAAAAAACCAACCTCATATACTTCATGGCAGGAACAGGATACGTATCATCTACACAACTTCTTCCGTCCTAACTAGATACCGGTATAAACAAAACATATACAATACTCTACAGGTGAAAACAATGCAAAGTATTGTATCATAATATCTGTCAATATTCAGACTATGCACATATATTACAGTGTGTATGTCACAAACGTTGCGTTCAAAACTACCGGTGTTATTTTTGCTCATTGTGTAGAAAACCCTCTTAGATCAAAGCAGAGTCTTGACATGCTTTATACAGAGATGTTTGTCACTGTTTTGATAATTGGTAGACTGTACTTATGTGAAATTAAGATGCGTCACTATAGTTTCGTCACACTGCCCGCGATTATCCTCACCTAAAGCGAAAAACATTGTTTTCGTATCTGGGAGTATTTCACTCGATATCTAACTATTCGTAATTGCAAATCTATATTTCTGCGAGAAAGATTTCACATAGAAGAAACAAATAATTACCCTTCCGTTAACAACGTAAGTTGCATCAATCGATAAATTTTAGGTATTAAAAATCCACACGAACCTCTCAACTATGTCAAATATGTAAAGTATGGAATTGCACATGAAACTGTTTCACCTACTTATTACAAATATTTTAACAACAGTGTTCACACGCACTAAACATTTATGAATACAACTTTACAACAACTGTGAATGTTTTGGCTTCCTTGTTATTGTAACAGAATTTGTAGGAAACAGCTCGGCCTACAATAAAGCTGACTCGTGTTCCTGAACCCTGTGTGTCTACCTGATGACGGGAACAGATTCCTGTTCCCGAAACGTCGTTATACTGACTGTCTGGAAAACTACTGTGTTTTTTTTGTCTCATCTTTTGTGTCGTTTGTTGTTTTTTTCTGTTTGTGTCCGACATCTTTGTGTTTTGTTTAGTCTCATCGTTGTGTTGTTTGCTGTATTTCTGTTTGTGTTTTTGTTTCGTCTCATCGTTGTGTCGCATGTCAACTTAGCTATTTTATATTTTTGTTATTTATTTTATTTTCTGTTTGTTCCTTGTTTTATCTGACCAGATTCCTGTTTTGGAATTTCATGTTGTGTATGCATCCTCATGACTAAAGCATACTCTGCTTATTTATATTTTCTTGTCTTATTTTTAATTTTCTTTTGACAGTCATTCATTTCGCAATGGAATATGCCCAAGTAAATAAATCCAGTCACAAATGTATACGTATTAGCATACATATATATGTAATGTAGGTTCTAGAATCCAGTACAGGAATCCCAAGTTGTTCGTCATGAAAAATCATTATATAAATGACCATGAACAACACATGTACGGAAATTATTACGAAAGGCGTAAACACCATAGTAATAAAGATGTACATAGCATGTAAAACCTGAATATTGTAAAACCAGTCCGCTTCTGTGTGATGTAGACAATACAATGTGTATGCTTGTGATTAAATATTTGCACAGAATTATTGTGGGTAACAACCTGATGGTGTTTCTACAGTGAGTTCTGGAGCATTATACAGGAAGTTACTAAACAACACCGACAAACTCCGGCATGCGATTCCTTATGAAAATACAAGCACTAATTATAGTTTACATTTTTTGCCTAAAATTAATATTAAGGGAGTAATGAGTCTTTCAATATCAACATTTATAATCGTATTTCCCCCAAATATCGGAAACTAAATTACATAAATTAACAATATATTTAGCATTGTTTAACACTGTTGGTACCTTCAAATCAACAGCAAATACAACTTTATACCTTCCACCCTTATGAAAATACCTCTAATTGCATATAACCTTTTTACCATCAGCATTTTCGAACATTTTAGGATGGTTAATTAAGAAATGACACCTGTGTAACAGAAAAGGTCCTCTTGTTGCAACTGTCTAGAACGTATCGTTTGTGCCCAAACACACTTGAATAATTCGCGCATACATACAGAACCTTAATCAGAGCCTAGATCGTAGGCAATCCTGCAAACATCCGTGTGAAGTGTTCAGAGTACAGATTATGGTGGCCATTCACTGTAAACAACAAGTACAATACTGTTAAAGTCGCAGATCAGTTTGTTGCTACCATTCTGCGTACAAGTCGTAGAAGTTGTGAACGAAAATTGTAGGTCCCAGACAGCTGAAACATGTGCAAATGGTATTGTGTTCGTCACACTGATAATAAACCAAACACGAATAAATTCGTGAGGTAATTCTTGAAAAAGAAAAATAAAAGATTAGTTTCGGTATCAACGTTGTTTCTCTAAAGCGTGCCATCTCCCAATAGTAAGGAATTTAAAAGTAATTGATTTGCATAAACGTTTAGGATCCCCACACGATGCAGCAATAAATCGAGCATGTTACACCCTTGAAAATGTCGTAGGTCATGATATTCTCTTAACTTGTATCATGGGTGTCATTGTAAACACAAAAACAGTTCAGTGAGCTTAGTCTTGTCGAAATAAACAGTTTTCGCCATATTCCAAAGAGAGTCAAGCTGTGCAGGCTACTTGTAATACTATCGCAGAAGTAGTTGTGCGGGTTGAGATTGTGGGTGAGAGGCATTAAAAAAACAAAGTATAACGTGATAACAATGCATATCACTGTAGATACTGTACACAAGTATTGAAATTAAATAATAAAGACATTAACAGCCACAAAAAAAAACAACAAACGCAAAAGCGTCTTATTACTTTAGAATCAGCAACAAGCAAAAAGGATTTCTTGTAGGGATACTGACATAAAGAATGAAAAGATTAGGATGGTTCGTAACATTTAAGATTTTCATATCCAAAGAGGGGTGACATGGTGTAAACATGCGTTGCACTGGGAATGGAGGGTAAGAAAAATAGGTGATCCACGATAAAAGCCATCGGACTTCATCGTACCGGCACGATTCCCACGTGTGAAAATTAGCGTGACCCCCGGTGGTAATCAAACCCGTACCGCCTTGTAGGGAGACAAGCATCATGACCATTAGACCAAAGTTTTACCTCACTAAGTTATTCGTGTTTGGTTTATTATCAGCATGACGAACACAATACCATTGCCACATGTTTCAGCTACTTGAGACCTGCCATTTTCGTTCAAAACTGCTACGATATGTACGCAGAATGCTAGCAACAAACTGATCTGAGACTTTAACAATACTTGTTTACAGTGAATGTCAACCATAGTATGTACGCTGAATACATTACACGGATGTTCGCAGGTTTGCCTACGATCTAGGCTGTGATTAAGGCTCTGTATGTCTGCGCGAATTATTCATGCGACTTTGAGCACAAACAGTACATCCTAGACAGTTGAAAAAGAGGACCTCTTTTATTACACAGGTCTCATTTCTCAATTAACCATCTTACAAATATTTGAAAATGGTGATTGTAAAAAGGTTATATGCAATCAGAAGTAAGCCACCCTTATTATTTTCATAAAGGTGGAAGGTGTCAAGTTGTATTTGCTGTTGATTTGAAGGTCCCAACAGCGTTAAGCAACACTGAAAATATTGTTATTTTATGCCATTTAGTTTCCGCTATTTTGGGGAAATACAATTATAAATTTTGATACTGAAAGACTCATTACTCCCTTAATATTAAGATTAGGCGTTAAATGCAAACTGTAATTTGTGCTTGTTTTTTCATAAGGAATCGCTTGCCGGAGTTTGTCGGTGTTGCTCAGTAACATTCTGTACATAACAAAACTGTCATTCAAGTTCTCGCCTTGGCAGGAGAACACACGTTGTTAAAGGAAGAAAGTGGAATGAACTCGGCCAGAGCCTATTTATGTACCTGCCACAGAATTCTTCCAGTTATTTTAAGAAACACGAGAGTACATAAATTAAAATAACAATTTCACAATTTGAACCTGGAACCTTCCGATTGCTAAGGTGGTATTTCACCAATGTCGGATCTCACTTAGTGGTGGTACGTATATGTTTATTCAATTTTCTGCATAATAAACTCTTGAGAGCCACGTATATGGGGTTAATTCCAGTATACTGAGCAATCCTACGAATAAGTATTTATGTATTACTGATTACACAAAACTAAGTTTTTATAATGATTTTGTGTCTGTCGTTTACTGCAAGGTAAACCAACAAAAATTTTACTATAGTTTTAACTTCACCCAGAAGATAAAATGTTAAGAGACCCAAAATGAAATCCAATACCAATTTACATTCATAAAAATGGAGATGAAGATATTCTCCAGATGTCATTGTCGGCATATAAACAGAAGTAGTCGTTACTGATTAATTTGTTTCATGCTGCAAAGGGAGAGAAGAAGAAAAATATGCAACAGCATGCAAAATAGAACACTGAGCAACATTTACATTTTCTTTTATTCTACGACAATGAACATTTTCATGTACTGAATAATATATGCACACGCATGTGTCACTCTTTGTATGTATGTATGTATGTACATATATGCATATATGTGTATATATATTATATAAATATTTTATATATATTATATTTATTTTATACATATTATATACATATTCAACAACAGGTTGATATATTTGTAAATACAGAATTTGATTAATCACAAAATGTTTTCAGCGATGTCTTTCAGTCACTTTTACTTCTTCGTTATAAATTTATTTTTTCGATATTTTTTGCGAATCTTTTATCATGCAGTGATTCTGTGGTGCAAAAAGTTTTAGTGCGAAATTATACCAACCATTCCAAACACACGCTGAAATTAAAACGTGTACGCTGTAAACATTAGTGAAATGTATGTATACTAAATATTCTACAGTTTATGCACATAGCCTAATGTAACTTGAAATGCATGCATACTAATAGAAAACCATAATCATATTACCTTCTAAAAGACCATGCATGCGAACAAACACTGAATATAATATGAAAACTTTCAACATGCTGTGATTTAGAAAATAAGAAAATGTAATTAGTAAAAAAGAAACAAAGGAAGAGCATTTCCGTATATGTTAACTTATTTTCTAAAGTATTCTCAACTTTCTTCGCAAATTAAAAGTATAAACAACTAGAATCTCAAATAGAATATTTTTTATTTAGATTCACGCGAACGTGTTTCTTGAATAGTTATTCTGTCTGACAAGTTATGCAAAAATTTTTTGTTAGTTTACAGAGTGTTTCTTAAATAAGGGGACAAACTCCGCATGCATGTTCCACACGAAAAACTATGACGAAAACATGTTTTCCACTTTTCACTTAAACGCAGTATTAAGGGAGTAATGGGCTGTACATCGAATTTTAAAACAGTGTTTTCCCAAAATATCGGAAAATGACATAAAAGTACAATATTTTCACCATTGCTTAATGCTGTTGGGATCTGCAAACTAACAGCAAATTCTGGTAGATACCTTCCACCCTTATGAAAATAGCAGGGGTGGCTACCCTCTAATTGCATACAACTTTTACCGTCAGGATTTTCGAACATCTGCAGATGGTAATGTTTCCTGTCTAGTAAGAAGGTCTTCTCGTTGCAACAGTCTTGGACTCATCGTTTTCTTTCAAATCACAAATGAAGCTACAGCGATAGAGTTTCAAAAATAAATGATTAATTATGGTATCGTGAGTTAGAAACAAGTAGGTAACGTTGAATGTGAACGCACTATTGCCTGTGCTGTATGCTGCGTAGCTTAGATGCAAAATACACAGGACTTACGAGCATTCTTAAATGACGATGTGGAAAAAAAACTGTTGGTTTGGATGGAAACCTATCACATGTAAAGGGATGGGTATAAATCCCACTGAAACCATTAAAATGCAAATATCCAAATATGTTTTATTCCACAAAATGTAATCAACTGTACAAGTTTACCAGAAAGCCATCTTGTGCTTTGCTGTTCATGAAACCGTATTCAAGAATGGAAAGTAAATGCGTTTTTCGTTCAAAAAAGTTCTGATTCTGTAGATATCAACAAGTATTATTTAATATCAAAGAGTATTAATTGCAGTGTGAAAACATAAGGTACTGAGTTTTGTTTGCCATGTAAGGCGCATTTACCGTGCGTAAAGAAAAACCTAACCAAATTATGCTTTTTTCTTTTTTTTTTGTTTTTAAATATACGAATGGGGTGTCGCCGTAATTTTGCATAATACGTAATTTTCGTGTGGTTTGTGTAATGGACACATGTGTACAGACTGTGTGATGCGATACACTAAATAATACATTATTTTGGACAAATAAGGTTTGTAAAACTTATGTTTCTAAATGTACCGGTAGTCAATCAGCATTTACGTATGCGGTAATCGATTAGAAGCACATAAAAATTACAGTACAAGACATATTTTTACTTGCCCTGCCCTCATGGGGGTAGCTAGAAAAGATAAGCGCCTAATGCAATCAATAAGGTTTACATTGAACCTCGAAGGTGTGACATGTTACCAGATTTCGAATATGGCGCCAAGATAATGGTGCATTTTTGGACGTGTTCGCAGAGCCATCATGGGACGTGTTTGTGTATGTGTAGATGCACGGGGTGATCATTTTTAACATTTCATGTAAAACTTACCTACATCACTAAGCAGCATTGTATCAAACATTAATGCTGATGCCATGTGTCACATAATGGCCAAGGAATAAACATATAATGTTGTCCAATCACGTTATCGCGTTCCATAGGTCTGGAGACCTGGCAGGCTAAGGAATAGAGCTTTTATCTTGTAGAATGTGTTGGACAGTGTCAGTTATTTAATTCACTGCTATTCGCAGTGATGTATCTGTGTTTTCGAGAACTAGTGAATTCGGAACTGATAACACCCCATATCCTGACACATGGCATTTAGGACGTAAGGTGATCACGAATCAGGGCATAATAGTTGCGTTGCCTACTGAGGAGCCAAACTCTGCCGCTATTCGTTTGTCCAATGTTTACGTTCTTGTCTATCTCCGTGAATGTTTGTCAGCTTCGTTCAAACATTGATGGATAGCTTTCGTCAAGACCAGTGTATGCAGGTAGACTGCAGATAGATGCATAGACTTCAGGACATATCTGTATGTGCCTCGTTCTGAAACTTCATGGCGGCAGATACGATTGGCGACACCAGTACGTGACGTACGAGTAATATGTATTCACGCCTACACATCGTGACCTCTTGGTGTCAAAATGATGGACTAAACAACGTGCTGACCATTCGGCTTCATGTAATCATACCATTTGACTTTCTGCGTGGCGATAATTTTATTTGGCGCATCACGGTGTAATACAGATTTGTCCCTCAACACGCAGACTTCTATACTTATAATAAGCTGTACCACACGTTTAAATTCTTGGACTAGATCATGGACGCCTTGTAAATTATGAGTTTCAGTGACAATTCTGCGGCATCTCTTTTAAAATTTACATTGTACAATTGGTATTGCACTTATATTATTGCGTTGGGATAACACATTATTGACATTATGGCTATATGGATATCCATTTCTAGCAATATATGACGTCAGTATGCTAGGTATTGTTATTCGCTCTTATGCAGGTAAAGCATATTGTTGTAGGCTGTTATAGACCTCCACATTTGTGTTGAAATAAGAGCAAAAATTTGGTAAGATTTACCAGTGCTAGTTTGATTGTACCTGCAATAATCAGATATATAACAATGCATAAAAATATTTTTTTTGATAGTTGGTTTCTTTTAGTCCTGAATGTTGCAGAAGCAATCCATGTAATATCGCAAATATTCTGCTGAAAGATCAATATGTTTAGTAGAAGAAAACAAATTCTAATCTAGTTTTTTAGTTTGCGCGCAAATATTAAAAAAAGTTCAAATTGCTCTAGAACAATCAGTAATGTCGATGTTTTTATTTACCTTCAACAGCATGGTATACTAAACCAGTAACTTAAATAACTTATTGTATTTTTAACAGATATAACTTATGATTCCTACAATAATATATTTCTTCTGAAGGTATGTGCAAACAAACTTCTACTTTGCGTGAATTCGTGCACTTAATTGTGTATACCAGCACCATAAATAGTAAATTCTGTCCAAAACTTGGTTCTTCCTCGTATCTCAAGAGAGAAACATCCCGAAGTACAACTGAAACTACAAAGAAGTTGAGGAGCCAGAACGCAGCCACATCGCTGCACAGAGCGGAGCGTATGTCAAGTGTGCAGGCATCTACGCACTGAAGTGCGTGTGACGTACGTGTTGGGAGCACAAAAGAAAATGTTCTTAAGGGGCCATGCAGTACAATTTCAAACAGTAATATCGTGACAGACACTCCTTCAGTATTCGTATAATTGTTGCTTCCTAACTTAACAAATCTGTCTTGCGATAAGGCCCGTTTAACAAACGGTTTATATTATTTTTAAATGTTTGCTGGTATGAAAGTTTACAATTAGAATTTATTGGTCTGTCGACATACGCCATTGCTCATATTTTGCTGATCAGGCCTGTGTTAAATGACAAAGTGCAAAAACACAGAAAAGGACATAAAACACAAAACATATAGAAAAAAGTAATCCCAGAGGAAATCTGTAAGACTTTTTATTATTTTTAGTTTTTTTGTATGTTTTATGTCCTTTACTGTGTTTTTTTTTTTGCACTTTGTCATTCAACACATTAGCATTGGCGTATGTCCACAAGCCAATAAATACAAACTGTTTATAGTTAGATTTTAACGATCCTAGACTTTCATTAATAAACCTTTAAATGTAAGCTTTTTAATGCTAAAGGTATTTGAGAACTAGGGTAATAAGTTAAAAATATAGATTTTATACGAACCTAAACAACTCTCAGCCGCTGAAGTTTAAATAAGAACGCGATCCGACTTGAGTGAAGTTCACAGATCATCATATCACTCAAGACTCCTTAAGTGCTCCAGAGATAACTGTTTGTGCACAAGTGCCAAGGCGGTGCGAAGTGCGCATGCACGTATCTTAGTGCAGCATGTGGACACCACGTGATATTGGCTTACCTCCTGGGGAGGAACGTCGTAGGTGCGAGTTCTCAGGTCCACCCTAGCATAGCAGTCGATGCAAGGCAAGATAAAGAATATCCCTGTTGGGCAGAGCTACGTGTCACATATGCGGCTCATAAGGGACTACATACAACACTCGGCTGCTGATTTTTTTATATCCCATTTAAAACGATTTAACATTACTTTAAATGTAATTTGTTAAATATTTATAACTGTAATACATATGCAAATTACAGAACTACTTAAAAGTATTGATTGATTATTTTGTAACATCATGCTTGAAATTTAATTTAGAATCCTCCCTGTCGTACATTGTATTTTCAGTGCGTACTAACGACTATAGTATTGTATTCAATGTAGTCAATTATGAGAAATAACTTTTTTTAAGAGAGATATGACGCTCTTTGAAAAATCATAACTTATTTTTACTCATTAAACGCTAGTGTGAGCTATGTATTTAAAAAAATAACTATCAGAACTTGCTTCTTTAAAAATTATTTTCGAACAGAGTTTGGTACAATCCTAGCCATATCTTCCTACGGGGATATCAGAAAACATGACATCGACATGACATGACATGAAGTCCTGCGACTTCAGAATCGGCCTTTCAGGCCACGAAAATAAATGAAAACATCAAATATGAACCCATTTCCCTTCCTCCTTTGAAGACGAATGTAAAACAGCCGATTAGCTCCATTGTTTAAAATTAACTCATTCTATAAAAAACGTGGAGCCGCAGAGAATCACAGTCTACACTCAGTCCCTCCAAATCCAAAACTTACTTCTCTGGCTTTATACGATTTAAATTTGACTCAACTTGTGACAAATTACATTGTTCCAAAGAGAACCATTGCATCACAACAGAGACAAAATAAGTGTACATTTCTGATTGACACACATTTAGTACACCCCATCACCCTTAAAAAATTCAAACTTCCATAATATTTCATAAACAAGCCTGGGATAAGAACGTTTTGCAAAATAAGATAAATTTAGACATAATGAACGAAAATTTTAAAAATTTTGTCAGATAAATGTGAAACAAGCGACACCAACCATTCGTTATTCAAGTTAAGTGAAGTTAAACTAGATTTGCATTATTAACGCATAAGCAGTTAAGTAACAACCTGGGATTTTTTTGTAAACCCATAATACAATGTCCTCTTAAGAATTCCAAACTAAAGAATACGCAAGTAGCAAAGGTAATGAAATTAGTTGACTACTGATATTGTTTATGTGGTTATTGATACACTATGTAAAAAATTCTAATAACTACTACTATGTAAGTTTATTGTGTATAATAGCGTACAGAAGCTTGCTGATTTTTAAAATTATCATATAAGTTTCGTGTATAGATACACGTTGTTATTTTTTCTATTAAATAGGGCAGAATATTATTTGACAAATGAGTAGCAAATTTTCAAACCAGACGTATCCACCTTATGCAGTATTAAAGGAAAGGAAAAGAAACGGATGTGTTGGGATACTAACAAAAATGAAATATGACTTTACTTCTGTTCGTCATTGTTGCTCTCAAATCATAGTAATTAACAGGAAGTATAAAAATGTCATACTCAAATCGTTATTAAAGAAAAACGGTCATATCCTGCTTTCTGAAGAATACTATGTATATATCTAGCTTTAAGTCAGTTAACTTGTCAATGGCGGAATTTCGTAACTTTACAACTTACAATAGGTGCGCTTGTTATGAATGCACCATTTCAGTGGGGTGGACATGTTTGGTTTTGAATGAAGACACAAGTTTTCGCCAGGTTTTTAAAAGGGTCGTGTAATTTATCATAAAATCTAATTATATATTCATGTGTAACCTACCACCGTATGTAGAAAATACGTTTAACTCATTTTAGATTTTTTATTTGTGGACACATCTGCGTTTGATATTTTGCTTCTCGAATAAACATGCTCACGCAAACAGTTTTTTGAATGCTTATTTTGAAAAAAATTCAGTTAGTCCAACGAAAAAAACAATCAAAATATTAATTATATGTTCAAAATAAAAAAGAAGACGTGAATGAGCATCTAACACAATACAATGACTGTCTGTAACGTCAGCGTTACAGTAGCTTTTGACTCAGAAGGACTGGATGAATTTCTCGTAGTGCAAAGTATACAGTTCATTGCACGTTTGTGGAGAGTTTTTTTTACTGAAAACACTATTTCTTTGTAGTAAAAAATAACATTTTATATTTTCATAGAAAGCAGACGTTTACTATTATGAGTTTTTCTTATCATAAAAATTTTGACACCCCATTAGTTTCTCAGAACACGTCTTATTCAAAAATCTGTTAATGTTTGATACTGTGGTCCGATGAAAATTAAAAGTTAAAGAATCGGTATTAATGGACGTAATATAGAATAAGCAATTTCTCGCAAAAGATCTTTGCATTTTACTAAAAGAAATGGTAAATTAAAAAAAAAACTTTCCCGAAATTTTCTAATAACCACGAGCAATTTTTAATTTTTTATTGCTAAACTCCTCAGTACATTATTTTACTTATGTGTGAAACTTATTTCTGCGCATGGGTAAGTTTTTAATTTCAGTCAGCACAAAAATAGGTAAATTTGCACTTTAGACTAGTCATTTCGCAAGAGCTACCCTTGCGACGGGCGGAAATAGGTGTATATGACAGTCTTAGTGAAGAAATACAGCGCAAGGAGAGGGATTGAGGGATACTATAAAATCATGCCTACCAAGGAATCAGACTCAATATCGAGAATGTATGGGGGGAGCATACAACTTGCCTCTTGACGAGGAATGTCGAAGACACAGCCACGAGTGTCGACCTTTATGTATGACTCGACATACGGCAGGAGGAAGAAGATACCTGCAGTAAACATTCAGCTGTAACACCAACCACACTGACGTACAACTTTTGTTAACTCTTACAAATTTCCGTATTACGCTCACGTTTTTGTTCATGTGAACATTAACTTACTTTACGTGACTTGCTGTCAATTAACTTAACTTCAAAGTTTGCTGTTTTTAGAAACTCATGTTTTCGTATAAAGTTGAAAGATAAGTCGTATAAAATAAATGGTCTGACATTAAAGGTTGAATGTGCCGTAAAATCTAAAGTCAGTAAAAATGTACAGTCGGAATGAAGATTATAACAACCATAACTATATGTTTAAAATACATTAAAATGTAAGGTTACTGGTAAAAAATATTAGCAATTGCAAAACTAAATAATCTCTTCGTTCTATTTTTTCTTATGTGATAGATTAACTATTTTCAAAGCCAAAAGTAAATGTATCTTAATAAATGTAAAACATTAACATATACTAATACTTTAGTTTTTAATTTGGTAGCTCAATGTCACTGATATTTACAAAATATTTTGCTAATATCCTAAACACAAAATGAACATGATGTAACTAACTGTAAGTCCTTATGCTGTGACAACAAACTGCCAATTAGAATATGACCTACGCCCATGCTCTTCAAACTACCTTCAGCCCACAATCGTCGTTTAAGTAAGAATTTCCAGTTCATTCAATATCTTGTTTCGCTACCACTGCCTTTCTGCGTCATGCTTAAATATTTAATTTATTATAACGAAAACACATTGTATGTGCTGTTACGAAATATTTCACTGATCATTCTAAAGTAAAACGTAAATATTGTTACATAAAAACTCTCAAGATTCGAGGAGTTTCCATTTCTTCAACACACATCTCGTTCTGAGAGTTGCGAAATGCATTATCAGAAATGAAACGCTAATGTTGTCATTTTTTTCTTTCGAGCTTTGCTGCTATTCTGTACAGTTGATTCTGCTGTATGTATAAAATAGAAGTTTTTACTTTGCAAACTCACAAATTTAAATATATACAAATCGTTAGTTCACTAGGATATACAACTTATTATATGGTACCTTTTCATGAAAATTATTAAATATATACAAATACACGATGGTCAGTTTCTGCTTTAAAACGTGCTTCGGCGGAAGAAATTCTTATGGTTCGTTTTAAAAGTAATATTCCAATTGTTTTTGCACTAACAAAAATAAATATTTTCCAAATAATTCTGCAGCAGGACATAGTGTAGGGAATGTTGGCATACCTGGTCCCTTGGCACCCCCGGAGAGCAGACGTCCCAGGCGGAATATCACAGCTCTCTCATATTCCTGTACGACCTGCACATCACAACATTCAAGAATAATGCAGGTGAAAATAATAATAGAATATTTATATGTTGAAGGAGTTTCCCATAATAATATTACAAACATTGCAATAAGTGTATTACTCTTCTAGGCCACATTGTGTATTTGATCTTCAACTATCTTCAAAATAATATTAAGATCTGCAGTTTCCAATTGAAAGAAACATTCACATTATAGTCTACCCATACACATACATGCATGCATTTATAAATACCTACAAGCATACATACACATATCAAATATAACTTACATACATGCATACAAAACATACGTTCATGTATAGACTGTTCAGGATAAACTGAGTACTGCTTACGATCTTCTGTGAGCCATTATGACTCCAACTTAACTATTTTAAATACGAAATCTTCAGTGTAACTAAAAACTAGTGTTAACATTTCACAACTATCAAAACTTTTCTTATATAGCCCCAATATATGCTTCTTAGATTATTATTACAATTCTAATTATAAGTGTTTTGAAGTGCTCACATTAAAGTGAACCGCCTATAGTCACCCATCCATGCATACATTTAGGTCTACGTACATGAACACATACGCACGTACCCGTATATGTAAGTTAATTCACATACACTCCGCTCCTGCCTTTCATATCTCAATCATCCTAATATTCTGTGTGAGGCGCCTACAAGTGTTCCAGTTGGTTAGTTCATAGTATTCTAAGTAACAGATTTTTGTTATTCCTAGCGATAAGTTTTACTGACATTCTTTGGCACAGATGCAATGAAAAGAATAGACGTCGGATTGCTGGCTGTTATTCAAAGATTTTCGACAGACAATTTTTCGTAAGTTTCAAAGCTAGTGTGGTGTATTGATATTTCGGCGAATTCCCTGTTTTTGTCTGTAGTTAATTTAGTTACCATTCTGCGCTAATCATTAGTAGCATCAGGAAAACATTTTGTAAACCGTCATTCGTCTCAATTTGAAACTTCAGATCTATGAGTCCAGAAAAAGAGCTTCGTTCAAAATTGAAGCATGCCATATGTTCAAAATAATATCAGTAGTATCAGTCGAAGAACTAATTAAAGTGGATCTAATGAAGTTATATTATAATTTTAGTTACATTTGATACTATCAAAGTGACGTTCCATAAAATAAATCTGCTATATGTCGTTCGGGATAAACTGAGCTCTCGAAAAAGCCATGTTCGTTTTTCTATTTTCCGTCTGTTTATATATTTCTGCTGTACGTAAACAAAAAAGTTGTCACGTGCTTTTATTTACTTAGGCTTGTATGTTTTCATATACATTAAAATGCTCTGAAAAATTTATCTGCAATGTATATATTCTTTAAGGTTCTGTTTCAGTCACCGTTTTAATTTAATTTTTTTCTTTCTTTTTTCTTGGAATTATGAGAAGAAAAAGGTTACATCGGTAAATTCTATCTAAGTTACTTTTTGCTACAGTACAAGCATGGCAGTAGAGCTAGTAATGTATAGTTAGGTCGCAATTCGTCGGGCAAATTATGAATATAAAAAAATTTGTCACACATATTGCGGCATAATATGTCAACAGCTAAATCGCAAGGTCTGTACTGTAGCGAAATGTAAAGAGAATTTGATGTACAATCGCTTATTTAATATTTTTCTTATTAGAATTCCAAAAAAGCGAAAAATAACAAAATTCAATACGGCGACTAAAACCGAGCATTAAATACACTTGTATTGATTATATGTTAAAATCAGTAGCAGTCCTAGTTATAAATATCTTCAAGTTAACAACTTATAATACTGATTTCTGTGCATCGAATATATTGCCGTTGCGAATCTTGTAAATGTGTGCATGTTACATTCGCATTTGTAACTCAAACCCGCCACTAATAACACACGACATAAAGGCATACGCAATTCAGAATTCAAGTACAGTTTAGTTGTACTGTCATGAACGACGATGACACATTCAACAGGAACAATAAATAACGTTTTTTTAAATATATGAAGTAGAAAAATAAGTGCTCTTTCTGACTCTAGATACTCAGGCTGGCGATCGAAAACATAACAATTTTCAGAATAACAATAACAGCACATAATTTAGCAATAATACAATCATTTCTAATACTTTTGAATGTGTTCATCAGAAACCCATATTTATTTCACAATGGACAGACACACTAAATTATTCAACTAACTACGTTTCCAAGCGAAGCAGCGAAATCCTAGCTCTCTGATGCCAGCTTACGGCGGGATTTTGAACTGCATCTGCGGCGCGGAGCGGTAGAGGCAATTTATTGACAAACGATGGTTGTTACTCAGCGGCCCGGTTGCGTCACTTTGTGTTGGCGGTAATTAAGTCAGACTATACAGCCAGCATGTATTCCAATACGATCCTAAATTAATAGTGTAAAGTATAGTAAATTTAGTATTTCCTTCTATCGTATCATATATGCTTCAAAATTTACAGGAATAAGAACTGTATGTCCATTCATTACATTGCTACCTCTGGTTGATACCGAAAACATTTTTTATTGTCGAAATTTCACATAATTTTTTTTGCCAAAATGTTTAAGAATTTTCATAAAAAATTGAAGAAATGCATATTAAGGTTACTTCTAATAGTTATTTCCCACATGATGAATTAGGCAGGACTATGTTAAGAAGTTACTTACACATATTTAAAATATTTATATAGCAAACGTTTTAGATTCTGAAATAGATTCTTTGTAAACTTTAATAATTCTAATTGCAATGCTACATGTCGATGTGACAGATTGTTTAACTCAAATTCAAACAGTCTTACAAGTTCCAAAATATAACACAAACCTGTAATTGTTCAGATGATTCTATACTTCCAAATTTCGGACCGAGAATAACCAGTAGAAATGAAGTGAAAGCTTCGATAACGAATTCTCAATATGTAACGTTCAGTTCAAAAGGTTATTACGTAAATGCGAATTATATGTTTATTATTTATTATTATATTATTTATCTGCGCGCAACGCTTTCTTCCTATTTGCAAAACTTTAAACAATAAATTTTGCCCAAAAAAGCATATATTATAAAATTTTACGACACAAACATGTTTTTGCAATGAGTGCAGGAGGTTGCGAAATACAGGCTAATATTAATCATATTTTAATTCATATCTCACTGACATCCGTAATGGCAGACATACAACAGTACTCTCCAAAGCTTGTATGAAAAACTCTCAGCATAAAGGAAATTTTTTACGATAATAATTACAATAACAATTGTCATTTGCTACCATCTAAAATTAATTATTGGCTAATTCAGTGTCAAAATAGCCAATTTGTTCTTAATCAGCTCAACCGTTATTGAAATAAAAGACGAAATGTGTATTTGTTTGTTTAGTTCTCTTCTTGGACTTTGGAAACCTCAGCAATTAATCATACTTTAACCAACCTTCAATAAACCAACAAAATCCAAGCTATCATGATAAATATATTATATAAAATGTCTGAATAGGTTAAGTAATTGCTGAAATATATGAAAAAACGTATTTATCTGCGCGCAACGCTTTCTTCCTATTTGCAAAACTTTAAACAATAAATTTTGCCCAAAAAAAGCATATATTATAAAATTTTACGACACAAACATGTTTTTGCAATGAGTGCAGGTGGTTGCGAAATACGGGCTAATATTAATCATATTTTAATTCATATCTCACTGACATCCGTAATTGCAGACTTACAACAGTACTCTCCAAAGCTTGTATGAAAAACTCTCAGCATAAAGGAAATTTTTTACAATAACGTATCTACTAACAGTGTAGTTTTGTTAATGTTTTTAAATCATGTTATCTTCCAAAATTAAAAACATAAAGCAATCAACCTTGAAATTCAAAGTTAAGATGTAAAAACCGGCTGAGCAGCGGCATCTTTCGGCACGATTCCCACAATGCGAAAATCCGGGAACCAACCTGGCCGATAATCGAACACGGATCCCTTGGTGGGAAACATTGGATGCTACTTTTAATTCGTGACAGTATGATCAGACTAAAAAAATTATCTCAAGCGTGTTTGAACCACTGTGCAGCGTGTACTGCATGCACCTGAGTATACAAATTCAAAGATAAGTTGGTTCATTTTCATGTTGTTGTTATGACGGGAAAGTGTTAGTAATCTCGCATTTTCTCGTATTTGGAATTTAACGTATTTTGTATATTTACATGTCATTCTACGCACCGACCCTCAGGTTTTACATGGACATACCCGGCGTCACTGTCCGCCGTGTCAAAATAATGGTTTATCCTAATTCACATTTGTTCATCTAGGGTTTCACTATGTGTATTGTGTTTTTTTTTTTTTTTTTGTATTTTCCATTTACAGTGGGCTCTTTATTTGTTCAGTTACGCGAAGGGCACATTACTCAGACCATTCTTATTTGTCGTGTTAGTATTAACAGAACAATTTTACAATACATTCATTGTATTATTTTTGACAATTTTGCATGTGTTTGTTTGCTTTCTATGTTACAGTGTTTGCTTATTGCGTATCAGCGGGCAGCTTCGTGGGATTTCCAGCAGTTGTAAGGAAGCTCCGTCATATTGTGAGTTCAGTTGGGAACGAGACGCGTTCGAGAACAGTGGCATATGTCATCCCGGGCCTGCACATTACATTGCATCATTCATTATATCGTCTATAGCCAGTGTTCGCTTACCGGAAAATTTCATTTTCCTGTTTTTCGTGCCCTGGATTTACTGTCCTCACCCTGACATCTCTGCGTCCGGTTTATGCTTCTTAAATTTTTTAATGTGGCACTCTAGCCTTTTCGCCGCATTGACAACTAAGGAAGGATATGTCCTCTGGCCCGCTTCAGTTTGAAGACGTGTCCCTTCCGAACCGGAAACTTTACCTGAGAATTAAACCCACAGTGTCACCATTACATTGTTTTGTGTCATTATTCTCCTCGCCGTCATGGTGTTTCGGGAGCGGGAAACCCATAACCTCGCATTTAACATATCTGGATTAATAAGTGCATCAGTGACGTCAGCACACGGCGTTCGAGTGGTTACAACCTCAACAACGTGCAAGGTAACAAACCGACGAGGGAGAAGGGGGGGGGCCGTACATCTTAAAACCGATGTCAACCCTGGGTAGTCGACCACATCCTGGAATGTAGGAGTCTCTGCTCGAGCAACTGTCGACGTTTTATCTACATCACCATCGTCTTCACCATCGTCCTAGCCCTCCCCTCCCACATACATACACACTTTATTTGCTGAATTCACCTGTTGTTTTTTTTTTTTACATATCCTTGGTCACAGATAGCTAGGTCCTTGGTTGTTGTTATTTATTAACTAATTTGTAGAAGAATTTCAAATGAAAAAAAGGGTTTTCCGTATGAAAAATATTGATAGATGGAAATGCTACAAATATGAATTACACGACATATTATGTCGCAGAGTTTTCCGCATATTTTCCTAAATGATTGCTCTGTGTGCATATGCTTGAGAACTAAAGAGAGGCTGGGCAAACTTACCTTGAAACAGACGCAGAGTGAGAAGGGCATAGTGAGGACTACCAGCACCCAGGACAGGAACACCAGTATGGTGCCACATACTCCTGAGTCACCCTCCGTCTCTTCAGCTGAAACATACATCAACCACCCTGTCTTTCAGCTCCACGAACACGAGTCACACATCACAAGTACAATCCGTTAATTATCCTGCAACAAGGCAGTGTTGAAGATTTTGTGTTTCTACAGGAAGAAGCTTGAAACGTAACACATTTCTATCAGTCAGGCACTGCAAGAAAAATCTTCACATATTTAAAGTGGTTAAATATTTAACAAATTATTATGGTGACTATGGGAACTAATATTTGGATGCCTATATGCAAAACTGAACCAAGTTCAACATTGAATTTCTTGCGTCAACGCCGCCATCGTATAGAGAAGAATGGAATCTGTGCATGAAGCGGTTTATTGAATGACACGTAAAATTAACTTTCTTACAAATTGAGGTATTGTGAATTTTACAAGTAAGAATTTCATCAAACAAGACGTCTAAATTTTTTAGAGCTTAGGTGAGATTTACTTTCGTACCAGCATTCTTAACGCATAGTAGGGTGTTTTTTTTTATATATTGTACAACAGCACTGTGGAGCCCATCATTATGCACTGCGTTTTATTAGGATTGACAATAAACCCATTTCTTAACGCCCAATTAGATGCTGCTTTCAAATCTAGATATATGCATTCGTACACAATATTTACATTATTGAGCGTCCAGACACATAAAGTTGTACGTAAACATGTGGTATTTACTATGAGTAAAGTGCCTGGGTAAATCACTAATGAATATGGGGAATAGAATTGGACCATGTACTGACCCTTGTGGTACACTGAGTTCACAGGTCGCCAGCAAGATTTAGAGTCATCTCCGATTATTTGTTGATTTACTTATAGTTAGATATGATCTGTGCCATCCACATGCACTGCCAGAAATGTCAAACAGTAACTTTAGCCTTGCAATGAGTATGTCGTGATCCACCAAGTTAAATGCTTTACTGAAATCAAGAAGAGTGAGAAGAATTAGTTCTCTGTTTTCCATAGCTGGTCTTAAATAATCTGTAACACTTAGGAGAGCAATAGTTGTGGTATGAAAGGACCAAAATTCCGATTGGTAATTGTTAAAATTGTTGGGCTCAGATATGTATTTATATATATATATGTGCATAAACCAAGTACTCTAAAGCTTTGGACATGGCCGGTAAAATGATAATCAGGCGGTAATCAGAAACAGGTTTAGGGGTACTTGTCCTCGGAATGGGGCGAATTTGAGCTAGTTTCCAGCATGAAGGAAAAATACCTACGAGAGGTGTTAAATGCGTGTGTGCGTGTGTGTGAGTTGAAAATATGACAGGTAGTAACATGTGGATAAATTTAATTTGTATGGTATTATGTCTTTGTGCTCCTGATTTAACATGTTTTATTGCTTTGAGCATATGAAGGTATATCACTGTATCGAAATGGAAACAACTGCAGCACCCGTTCTTGTGTGAGGTCAGGTGATCAATATATTTTATTTTTAAGTTGTGATCTACCACTCGGCGAGCTGAAGTAAATGTTTGTTCAATTCATCGGCCAGAATAAGAATGTGACTTATATATTTTATTTTATTTACAGACTCGAGTGCGGTAATGCAACGTTAACATGTTGGACTTGCACTTGGGATGTTCCCGATTCTATCTCCGTCTCTTGTCATTTTGCATACTATCCTCAGGCACTCATGACTCGCTGTAATGCTGTGTGATATCTAAACCCTTCAACTTCACTTTGCTTCAGTTGTAGAACATGTCTCCTAAGTCGACCGTGTTTGCTTGTACTTATAAGCCCATTTACATTAATTCACCATTTGTGTGTATATAAACATCTCACTTCGACGATAATGTATTTGTTATAATGCCTTAAGAGAAGGTCTTAAAATGTGCTCACTTTTACTGTGGATAGCATGTGGATAGATATCCTTATAATTTGAGGTATATTTGAACTTCAGACTTGGCTTCATTTGCATGTAAACATGTGAGGTCCTGTCGTTAATTTATTGGCTATCGTTCCTATTGTTAGCCAGCCATCACTAAGTATAAAATGTACCCGGGTAACCTATAAACGCAAATATGAACGAGGAACGCACGTCGAGTGTTGGACGTTGCATAAGTACATGTGTATGCATTACTCCGTATTTTGTGAAAGTGTACTCAACTTGTACATATTATTTGTGACTACAATTTCTTCATACATAAATTAATATTGTAATTTTTATATTTAGGTAATATAAAACTATGTACTTATTTATTTATTCTTAGGAAAATCAGATTTGTTATACATGTAAATACATACATGTTAACATATATTATTGTATCCAACCATGTTAACTAGTAGAAACTCGACATAGCGACGAAGCGACAAAGCGTCGACGGTCACTTAGTAAAGTAGCGAGAAGGCCGCATAAATAGCTAACGCGGAGACGGCCCTTTCAGCTGGAAATAACTCGCTAGTAGTTGCCCCGGTTTCGTGTATTTTTCCACCTCGCTGACTCGGTCGTTGAATGTTCCCAAGGCAACCTATCGATTGTTGTGTCGAATCTATTATTGTCAAAGCAGGCGTGTGGCCTGGAATACATTAGTTCTTCCCGCGTCAATTCTCATCCTACCCAAAAACATGTCGGTAGGTGACATAATCTCTGTGTGAAGTATAGTTAATAACTCTAAATTGATAGAATGAAAGGAAAAACCAAAAATGTGAATTCTCATGCCATAACTCTCCCCGCAAGCATGCAACGCCTCTCTTTGAACACAGTTCACTCCACGCCTAGCAGAAGACCACATTCCCACGCACAAATCTCTGCTTAAGCCCCAAGGAACGCCAAGGCCGTAGAATTCCTCAAAACAAGTAAAAAGTTGTAAACAATGGCTTAAAGCCCAGTTGTACAGTGGTTAAAACAAGATAGGAAATAGGCGAAAACGTCTTGTCATCACGCAAAGAAAACCTACACCTCTTATACGATAGAGCATCAGAATTAAATACTGGAGCCGAGTCTTTGTGATAGCAGCAATTGAGGTTTTGCCTCACATAACGGCGAGGATCTTCAGAGTCGCGACAGAAAAACATGACTAGCTGTCAAACAGTTACGAAGTGTCATAGAACAGTTCAACTCGAGAAAATTATCGAGCTTCGATCAATTACATTTCATTGTGTTACACCCACAAAAGTTTCTAGGCATATGGTGTTCTTGTTGATGTAAATATTATCGTAAGTAATGTAATAATCAGTTAATAACGCATATCCTATATTAGAAATCTTACAAGCGAATGACGGAACAGTAAGAACACATGGAGAGCGGCTTAAATATTCTTTCAGGAAACGTAAGTCTTTCAGTCAATTATTTATATTTTAGATAATAGTCTCCTGTACGCAATAGCAGTTAATCAACATCCTCCCGTTTGATGTGTCGGGGCTGTGCCTAGCCATAGTACCCGAGGAGGTAACCCGCATATCGCTCCATCGAGGAAGATGACTTAGCTCCTGGGGTCGTGAGTATTGGTGGGAACTATACAGCGAAGGTTGGCCTCTGCCTCTGGTGCTAGCTTTACGTTCCCGTGACCCCTCAGCACTATAACCTGTCTCTTCCAAGTCAACCTGTGCCACTAGATCTTAGATCTAATGCAGGCTCTGGCGTGAGTGTCCTATGCATCCCGGCCTCCCCGGGGCTGGGGAAGGGGTATCTGCCTTGATGTATTCTCCCATGGAATGCACCAAGGAGAAAACACTAGGCGGGGAGTTAAGACTTCATAGCACTCAGGTTATCTGGGCACTAAAGGCTGGGTTTCAAAGTTAAGGGACCCGGATTATGGTAATGGACAAACCTGACGACAGTCAGGGGAACGTGGATGTGCGACCGGACCTCTTGTTCGAAAGAGTGTCCTGCCCTTCCTTCCCTTCACCCCAGCCACGGGGGTTTACAAGGTGGCAAGGTGCACCCTGCACATCCACCAGTACTCTGGCGGTCAGGCTGGAAAACCCACAGTTCCCATGAAAATTAGGCAGTACTACGGGCGACCAGGTAACCCCATGATGAGGTTTCCTCCCATGTCTGGTCTGGGCTGGTCTCGTAGTGGTGGTGGTTGATCATATGTTGAACAGACCAGGAAAGGACCCCTCCTACATGACAGGTTGACGAGTTGGTTGTCAAAGTGTCCAGGAGCCGGCCCGGTGAGTCTGTTAGGGGTTACATAGACCCCGACTCAAACCAAGATGCGGCGGAGATGAGGATCTCAGTCTGGGGACAGGTATGTTGGGCGAGATCCTGAGGTGAATGTCCTCGGGCTCTCTCACTAGCCAATGCTACTCTTTTAGAAGGTGATCGGAGGCGCAGTTCAGTGCTCCTCTAGTGAGTTTAGTGGACCCAACTGGGTGTTAGCTAAAGACGCTTACATGGTAGAGTGATCCCTCCCTCTCCCCAAGTTCAACGGGGCTGGTCACCGGGTGACGAAAGGCTAAGCGGCACAGTTACCAATTTTGAATATATTTTAAAATGTGTATGTATGCAGTATCTATAGTAAGCCATGTTTATTTTTAATTTCTCAAAAATTAATTAATTAA
The DNA here is from genome assembly GCA_003012365.1 of Medauroidea extradentata. Taxonomy (NCBI): domain Eukaryota; kingdom Metazoa; phylum Arthropoda; class Insecta; order Phasmatodea; family Phasmatidae; genus Medauroidea; species Medauroidea extradentata. The sequence goes on from PNEQ01115738.1 coordinate 26,849, forward strand.
CTGGGAAATTCATTGGAAATTTTAATTGTAGAAATAATGTTTACATTTGTACAAGAGTTGGTTTGTTTTGTAGACATATATTGTAACTATTTTTCACCGTAATGAAATTTTTTTAGCTTTCATATTTTTGTATTATGGCATATCGAAACCCAACATTCAGAAAACGATATTACGCTAAAGAGTAAAACCAAGTGTCTAATCGAAGTGAAATAATTCACACTGAATAACAATTTAGTAGACTACAATGTCTCCTACGCAAAAACAAATAAACTACTTTCGTAATTTTTAAACTATTTTTTATAAAGTTTAAATTTAAATGTCAGCATTAAAAAAATATGGTGTTTATATAGGGGACCTTATAGCCCACAACATAGTTATTCAGTGTGAATTATTTCAGTACAATATGTCAATAGGTTTCCTTTTCTAGCACAAAACCGTTTTATGCAAATTTGGGCTTTAATATGCCATCATACAAAAATTACAAAAATTAACAATTTTCGTTATAGTTAAAATATTCATAATACATGTCTACAAAACAAACGACAATTCGTACAAGTATAACAACAAGTTACCAGCATAACTGATAAGCCTACTTTCCTCAAAGTGGGTGCAAATTAACCCCGAAAATTAAAACCGTTTATGTGATCTATGAATATTTAATGATGATATTGATTTATACGTATGGGACACGATATATTCTGAAGATAAGTCAGCTTGTTAAGTAATATGTGAGTAATCAATTAAATAAATTAGGGTAACATTTTTCTGAGATATCTTCCTAGCATAAAGATAAATAAAAATAGCCGCCACTTTCTAAATATTACAGATGGACGAACGGAACATACAAAAGTCAACAAATCTGGTTTTTATGCATTATGTTCGTACCAAGTTTGATGAAGATCTGAAGAAACATTATCCTAAAATATGTATTACTATGCTAGCAACATAAAGATACTCTCATTTCCAAAATATGAAGACAGAATGAACGACATGCACAACATTTAAGTCAGCTTTGTATGTAGCATATGTATACCAAGTTCAGTGAAATTCTGAAAAATATTTCCTAAGGTAAGAGATATTATGCAAAAACATATGAAAACGGCCACCATTTTGAAAATGTGAGCACATGATGAATAAAATACAAAATATTCAAGTCAGCTTCGTATGTAGTATTTGTCCACCAAGTTTGATTAAATTCTGAAAATATTTCATAAGGTATGTGATACTTTGATGAAAAAATATAAATGGCCACCATTTTGAAATTGTGCAAAAAGTATGAACAAAATACACAAAATTCTCGTCAAATTTGTATGTAGTGTATGTGTACCAAGTTTGATGAAACTCTAAAGAGCGGTTCCTTTGATATCTAGCTTCATTGGAAAATGTTAAAATGGCAGCCATTTTGTAAATATGAATATGGCGTAAACGAAATATAAATACATCAAGTAAGAATACAAAGAACTACATGCATTCAAAGTTTGATGAAATTCGGTCTACTGGTTCAAAAGTTTTTAAGAGGACTCACGCTCACATTCACACTCCACTCACACTCATACACCAACACACTCACTCTCTACTCACACTCAAACTCAAACACAAACTCACACTCATACTCACATATCCAGACACACACAGACACACTGAAATAGAGGTGATCTCATAAGCCAACTTTTTCCTTCGGAAAGTAGGCTAAAAATTACTAAAACAATTATTTCGTTAAACTTCAGCTCGTAACTCGTAAAACGACAGTAAAACCTTTTTATTATAATCATTGAAACAAATTGCTTTCCAAAGTGTTCACATTAACGTGAACATAGTATATTAATTTACTGTAATGTATCCGAATTGCTTTATCTGTATTAATTGTAGCCTATCTACCCTTCGTCTTGACTGAGCTTTCGAACTCTTGGAACTGAAAACTCACATCTATATATAAAGATTCTTTCTAAGAACATGCGGGTAAAGTATTACATTTTTCATGATGAACATTATTGGTTCCACGCCAACAGCTGATAACCCACTTCTACTCCTACGTCTAACTTTCTCCATCGCATTCCCGTGACACGCATCTCGCCAAAGAAATTACTATGAGATCTGGTGCGGGCAGCAATTAACGCGCAATTTTTCATTGTCTATTCCGTAGTAGAAGTGGAAAATTTCTTGCTTCTGTCACACCTTGTAAAAATATTTCCATAAGTAATAAAACAACGTTACTAAATACAATATTTTGTGACATATTTTGGGAGTATTAACCGTTTCACTAGTGTATAAACATTTTTAATTGCGAGAAGATCCCATTAGAATACTTTATGAAATGGAACTATGCGAATACCACAGAATAAAAATGATGTCGTGAAGTAGATAATGTCTCATTTCTAAAAAAAAAAAAAAAAAAGTTGTAAAATGTACAAGTGTATTCTTTGTACAAAGAATACGGTTGTAAAATGTACAAGGGTATTCTTTGTACAAAGAATATCCTTGTAAAATCATTTGTTCATGAAGTTGCAAGGGTAAACTTTGTAATACTACAAAGGAATTCCTCTTGTACCTATATAGACAGTTCCTGCACTGTAAATTATTTGGTAAAATATGGTAAGGCACTTTTTCGTAGTTGTACAAACTTTTGTAAATGTTGAAAATATTCCTTGTAAAATGATTAGTTTATAACGTTTAAAGGTTATTGTTTGCTGCAAAAAAAATTAGAAAAATAAATAGCCTACAAAAATCGTAAGTTCGCCAGAAATGACTAATGTAAAGATCATAACCTATGAAAAGTATTTTCTGGAATAAAGTGAATATTTATATTAATTGTGTGCTTTAAAAGGAAGAATTATTACTGAACTTTACATTGAATGTAAACAAACAAATAAAGTCTAATCAATATGTAAGTCACGGTGGTCTAGGGGTGTCCGACCGCTCGGCTCCTGGCTGCTGAGGCAAGGGTCCCGGGTTCGATTCCCGGCCGGGGAGGTGTCATTTACAACCACCTCCTCGGGTTCAGGACTGGGTGTTTGTGTTCGTCTGTGTGCCAAAAGACACCTTACCATTACAACGACAACTACATGATACAAAGATACTGAGGAAATGCATTGATTAACTTAAAAGGGGGGGGGGAGGATGTTTGGTTCAGTGGCGAGGCGTCAGTCTTGCCATTGTACCAAACATTAAAAAAAGGGGGGGTAAGATACGTAGATTCTTATCGTGGGGTGAGTAGTTCGAATCTTAGCACTTCCCGATATCTTTCTTATTTTTTCAAAATAATCTCTTGTTTGCGTATTTATTCAAATGTTTTTTTGATAAGTTCAGTGTTATTTATGAAGTACAACGAAAATTTAAATTTATATTTTCCTTATTGAAAGTATAGCTACAAGGCTGGTCCTTGCAGTTTTACAAACATATGCTTTGTATTTAATTACATGGATAACCATTGTAGTTTTACAAGGAATTTCCCTGGCATCTGGGTTTCCAAGGCTTTTCTTTGTAAAAGTACGAAAATTGTTTTACAGTGTACATGCCGAATAGTACTTGGTACATATAAAATAATTTTTTTGCTGCAAAATCTTTGCCTTCGAAACGATGGCATGGAAACTCCCCGAAACTGTAATATATTACTATTTCAAAAAGCTAAAATTTTTGCGCATTTTTTAAAACATATATTTTGCCTACTTTTCAAAGGAAAGATACACATGTGGAATCACAGTGCCGTCTGTGTGTATGAACGCATGTGTGCTCCTCCCCCTCCCCCTCCAACGGGAATATTTCTGTTATCACACAGTATCCTAAAACCAAATTTTAATTTTATATTGCGTAAGTGACTTCGAAGTCAATATTTTCGCATAGATTATGTACTTCTCAAACAAAAAATTAATAACATTTGTCTTCTTCGTACCGTATTACTCCCCCTGTACTATATTTTGGGTGCGCAATAACTTTAAGAAAATTCAAAAGTTCAACATGTTTCTGTATTACAAATGCAGATAAGATAATCCTAAAATTTATCTTAGTCAATATTTATTTCGTTATCATCTTGCTGTGTTGTACGCAGAACTGTACCAGGCGATTGTTGGTAACCACGCCATTCTCTGCACAGTCGCCATACGTTTCTTTTGTTTAAAAATTTCGGAAGATAGATTTACGAGGTCCTGCATCAAGAAATGTCGCAAATATTGTAGAAACTACTGCTTAAATTACTAGAAAATTATCGGAATAGAAATCGTTGAGTCGGTAAATTAATTATAAAATTATACTTAGAATATTTTGGAATTAAATTACCTGACAAGCCAAAAAGTTCGGACCATTGGCAGTCATGGTTGCACTATTCACCGCTGCAATGTGCCTGCAAGACCCGTTTATAGTGTAACACGAGCCACCATACTTAGCTTATTTTTACTGTACTGCTAAATCTATTGTTTCCTGTATATTTTATCCATTTGGACATGACAGGTCGTAGAATACAATTTAGTGAAAATATTAACATGACTATGTTATATAATTACAATACTTTGTAAACTACGAGTTATGAACGATTCTTTATTATATCTATAAAATTTTAAATCCTTAATTTGAAACGTTTCCACTATGTTGAAAGCTCTCCTAATCCAAGAAAAAAATTACTTAATATTTCAAAATATTAAACACAAGTTAAATTAGATTTCCAAGGATATTTTTATCTAGGCAAACAGTATTTTATGTTGGAAATAATTTTAAATATATGAGGCCAAATATTCATATACAGATCAGTAACCAAATATATACACCAGCACTGTATGTTTACATTCATCGCTTTACAAAATTGGCACAAAAAAGATTAGCTTCAAAAACTAAATTAAATAGAGATACTACACAAAAATTTTAACTGAAATATTAACGGTACTAGTGCCGAGAACCCTAGTTGAAATAGTGTTACTTTCCACTGGCGGGTATCACCATTGCCGCACTTCAATATTTTGTAAGTACCCGACAATATTTACTTATTCTTAGCTTTATCATATTGTGATAATAAAGACCGTAAACCTGCATTACTTGAGTAGTCCAGTTGCAAAAGTGATCATATGACATTTTACTGATTTTACAAGAGAAACCAAAAACTGATTCACAGTGTACCAACCATGATATGGTACAACTTGTAGCGTGTTATTATTTCTTGTTGTCCCAAATAACTGTTGTATAACTACCAGCTTATTTAAAGGTGTAGAAACAGCTTAAATTTGTAAAAAATAAATGTAGATGATGATATTTGTAACAGTATATGTCAGTAGATTAGTTTTGATACAGTAATTGTAAGTAGATTAGTTTTGAAACAGTCTGATAAGCACCACGGCAGCGTCGAAACAACATTGAATTGCTAACATGTTTAAACTGGAAACAATTAACACAACTTATTAAAAAACAATTCACGATCGCATTATACAAATCAAACAGCGAACATAGTATATAAATAATTGGGAGATATCCTGTGTGAAGCATTGCACACTTTGACAGCCTTATGCTGAAATATTAAAGCACAATTTTGATGAATCTTGAACACGAAAAATTTTACGCGAAACCTATGAAAACACAGGAATTACATCAAAACCCAATTTGAACTGTGAAATTAACATCAATCATTGGGATGTCTTCATCCTCGTCATTGGCACATAATTCTACTTCTGCATCCGTCTCGTGTGTAATCACGCCTGTTTAACAGTCGACAATGATATGAAAACATTCAAACACATAAACATTATCAACCGCTGCCCTAAATTAATCCTCGCTGAATTTTATTCACAAAAAAAAAATTCCATTTTAGTTGATAAATTTTGATACAGTGTATTGGTATTTCAATGTTAGAACGTCGCAGATGATAACTTTTGAAAACAAATGTCAGTACTGTATAATATTAGTTTTGAAACCGAATAAGCCTTGCACATGATCAGTTTGGTAACCAGCTCGATATTTCACCACCCAATCTCTAGTTGCAAATGATCACCTGTGTTTCCAAATTTTTGATACAGTATGGACATAGGTCCAATATGGCGAATACCACAGCTAACTCATTTACTCTCAACCGTGCAGATGATCAGTTTTGAAAATGGACTACTCACTTATTGAAAAGTTAAGCTTACGAGATCGTGCTTCTAAGAAGTATGTACATTTTATTTACGTCAGGTATGTTCCACACCAACCGACAGAATTAAATAAAACTTGATACCAACATGTCTAAAACTTTAAAACGTTACCAGCAAGCGTATTCCTAATACCTGAAGCTCATTTTCTAATGGTAGCGATTTTAAAATTGTAAGCTCTAATGTATCGAGAATCATACATGTGTGTACATGTATATGTATGTATATATATATATATATATATATATATATATATATATACATATATATACAAATATTCATATATACATACATTTATACTAGCTGTCCCTTTGCGGCTTCGCCCGCGTGTAATATAGAAAAGAGTACTTAACTTTCAATTACGTATTTATTTATAGTGTTACAATAGTCTCTGTATATCTTTAAAACAACAAATGCAAACAGCTTTATCCAGTCCACTTAGCAGAGCGTACTTTAATTGCAGAACATCTTTGTTTTTAATTCGAATTTATTTCTCTATAAAATTTCTGCCCGGCTGCAGCTTTGCCCGCGTGAAATTATGTAATGTCAACAGTAACTCTGGATAAAATATGTGATGAAGGAATTTAACAGCTAGCGTACTCAATAACAGTGAACTATAAGTTGTCTTAGCTCAGTGTAAAGAGCGCGCGCAATATGTTCGTATGATGTCATAGTAATTCCCATCGCGAAGTCTTGCACGGGATACGAACCCGTAACCCCACCCCTCCCACACAACAAACTTTATACAATACCTGAGTAAATGCTTAAAGACAGGCCGTTATAATTCTTTCGTATGTACAGGCTACAGTCCAAATAGGTTTTAATTTATGAGTTGGTTGGCAAAAAAACTGTTGAATTATTCATCGATCATTCTCTATTTTCGAGAAACTGTAATATTTTACTCTCGTTTGCATCCGTGATTTACAAAATTCATAAAATATTGCATTTGATTTGTAGATATTCGCGTAAGCTCATTCGTATTTAAAAAATAATCTTGATATCTCAACGCGTATAAGCGGTACAAACAACTATTTCACAAACACATTTTATATTTTTAATAGCTTTCAAGGACAAATTTCGAAAAATCCTGAAATAATTGTTTTGATATTTACGTAATATTTATTTTAAAGAAAATACCATTTCAACATTTCCACTGGTTTATGAGAAAAGTGGGAGTAATTAAAAACAAGTTTTATATTTTTAAGTGCTTTCAAAGACGAATGTCGAAAAATTCTAAAAGAATTTTTTAGATATTTACTTAAACATAATTTTAAAGGAAAAATCACCTCACAATTTAAAATGGTTTAGGAGAAATAACGGGTAAATGAAAAACACATTTAACGGCTTTTCTGCCCCTTAACTTTCGAATTTCGCAAAATCGAAAAAATCGGAAATATGCATTTGAACGAGCAATATTTTGGGGTTAAAAAAATTATGACAGCTTTCCCGGTTAATGAGATTTCAAGGTTTTTTGAAAATTCATTTCACCCCTTTTCAACCCCTTAATTATCGAATTTAGAAAAA
>PNEQ01115738.1:34576-50994 GCA_003012365.1 Medauroidea extradentata
TATATATATATATATATATATATATATATATATATATATATATATATATATATATACACGTATACATACACCTAAACATATATATATATATATATACGTATGCATACACCTATACATATATATACGTATACAAACATATATACATGTACATATATATACATGTTAATATATGCATATATACATATACATACATATATACATACGTATACGTAAATATATATATACACACACACACACATATATATATATATATATATATATATATATATATATATATATATATATATATATATATATATATATATATATATATATATATATATATATATATATATATATATATACACGTATACATACACCTAAACATATATATATACGTATGCATACACCTATACATATATATATATACGTATACAAACATATATGCATGTACATATATATACATATTAATATATGCATATATACATATACATACATATATACATACGTATACGTAAATATATATACACATATATACATACACATATACATATACACACATACGTATACATATATACTTATATAGGTATATATATATATATATATATATATATACATATATATACATTTATGTACATACACATATACACATATATATATATTTATATACATATACACATCATATATACATATAAATATGTGTACATATACATGTACATATTTATATACATATACAAAGTAAGAAAATTAATAGACCAAACGCCGGGAGGTGAGGCTTTATGAAAAAGAAAGCAGATATTATATGGGACACTTTTAAGACAAGTGAATACTACAGGAGATATGAGCCGTTGAAAATGGAATTTAAAACTAGTTTTTGGTCAATATTTAAAAAACTGGTAGGAGTAAAATTACTCTTCTGTAGCTGATGTTGAGTATTACTGAAATCTTCAATGTGTAAAAAATTCAACTTTCAAACCTTCCTCTTTCATAAATATAATAATGGTGGCAACCCTCGAAATGAATAAAATTACTGTACCATTAGATTTTGTGAACGTTTCATGTTATCTACTTGAGCAGTATATCGTAAGGAACAAAAAAAAGGTACTCGTGTTGCAAGCTCCTAGAACCCTCCGTTTACAAGAAAAATGCACACAACTGTTGTTGTAACAATAACGTAACGCATTTTACATAGGCAAAAAAGTGCCACTTTCATCAAGGACTTATTGTCTTAGGAAATGCAACCTGTGATGCGGAATTTGAAAAACATAACGCAAAATCCATAGAAATTGACATTTAAAATATATAGTTTCGAATTCATAAATTTAGAAACAAGTTTGGGTTTGCAGAGTTTTTGTAAAATCGAATTTTTATTTGCAGAAAATTAATATCGTTCTCAAACTTCCCTCATTACAACTATTACGTAAATTCTAATGCAAATACGTTTTCAAGTATTTTATTAATTTTACGCTGAGTAACATAAACGAAGAGCTTAGAAAAGATGAATTTGCGACCACTGCTTGTTGTTTTGGGGATCACAGCTTTCCGTTTATATCATTCAGTTACATAAATGTATAAAACATTTTCAAAACCAATGTAGTTCTTTCAGTCTGTGCCAAAATAAAATTTATATTTATAACATTCATTAAATTTTCTCTTCGGAAAAAATGAAATTTCGTAAATATTCTGCAGACCCAAATTTGCTACCAAATTTACCAATTCGAGCAACAGATTTTTAAAATTAATTTGGACAGATTTTGCAACATGCTTTTAAAAACTGCATCGCAGGTTGCATTTTTCTAAGAGCACGGCTTGTAATTCCTTGCCGGATATACCACTTTTTGTCTACATACAAGGCGTTGTGTTATTGTCACAGCAGCAGTTGTGTGTATTTTTCTTGTAAACGATGTATTCTAGGAGCTTGCAACAAGACGACCATTTTTGTTTATTACGATTTCCTGTTCGAATAGACAGCATGAAATGTTCAGAAAGCCTGACGGTAAAGTAATTTTATGCAATTTAAGGGTGGCTACAACTATTATTTTCGTGAAAGAAGAATGCTTGAACTCTGAATTTTTTACAGATCTCAATAATATTTAACATCAGCTACAGAATTGTAATTTAACTTCTACCCATTTGTGAAATTTTGACCAAAAATAATTTTAAAATCCCATTTTAATGGGCTTATAGCTCCCGTAATATTCACTTGTCTTAAAAGTTTCCCCTATACTATCTGCTTACATTTTCATGAATCATGATCTCCCGGAGTTTAGGCTATTAAACTCCTTACAACCTATATACATATGTACATACAAATATGTATATGCATATATATACATATACACGCTCATATATTCATATAATACATATATGTATATATACATATATGTATATATACATATACATACATGTATTTATACATATACATATATACATAAATGTATATTCACATATATGTATACATTCATATATGTACATATATTTATTATTTTTATTATACTGATTTTTATGCCACTCAATAGCCGAGGCCATTAACAGAGTGACACATTCAAAAATATGTAACATTAAAAACCACATACAAACATGTGATTATTACACAAACAACAGTGATACAAACGCATAAATAGACATACAAAAAACACATAGCATTACAAACGTCGTACAAACATGATATTATTACTCAAACAACAGTAGCACAAACAAACACAGTTAAAGGAAAGACATTAACAAAACGAGGGGGCAATATACCCCGATAATTATCTATAACCTGTCTAGGCCGAGTGTAACTGTTTGTAAAGAAAAACAAATTCAACTTTTATAGTGTCTTGATAAATTTTGGAATATGCTTTTCTTTCCAATGACTCACAAAAATGATTTATTATACATTAGAACACATTGTTTAACTAGGTCCATTTCTTTATTGACTATACCAAATTGTAACTTTTCCAGTCTCCTAGAATCTGTTGCTATAATAGAGTTCCAGATTACTGAGCAGTATTCTAATTTTGACCAAGCTATAGAATAATACAAACAAAGCAAGGAGTCTGGCGTAGTTGCAGGATATGTAATTATTTTGATTAAACTTTATATACGCACTGAGCTATCAAGTTGTCCACATGACGATGGAAATATAATTTGCAGTCAAGTATCACTCCAAGATAACGAATATAATCAACTCGTTTAATTTCATGTTTTAAAATGAAGTATTTGTTTGTAATAATATTGGTTTTCCTTGTAAAGGAAATGTATACAGTTTTTTCTAAATTATGAGACATCTGGTTATTTAAACACCAATTATGCTGCTAGAATTACATTATGTAGGTCAATAAAATCATTCATATTGCTAATCTTCTATCTTCTTCTATCTCTACAAAATTATCGTGTCACAGTGTTTGTTTCCATACCTCTCCGAAACGGCTTGACCGATTTCAATGAAATTTTGTGAATACATTCTGTAGGTCTGCGAATAGGTTTTTATCTATTGTTATATTTCTAAGTGCTATTGTTTAGCAAATATTTTTAATTTATTTGTGTGACAAAACAACGTTTGTCCGGGCAACTAGGATTTTCATATAATTTTAGATCATCCGCATAGAGGGCTGGTTTAGAACTCTTTACAACATGACTTATATCATTAATAAATACATTAAAAAGTAGAGGCGACAAATTACCTCCTTGTGGAACACCTGATGAAACATGATAGGAAGCGGAAAACATTGTTTCTAATCTTATTGTGAATATTATATTTGAAAAATAGGTAACAAACTACTTATTAAATATTATGTTGAAACTTAAATCAGATAGTTATTATTTTTTTTTTTAATTATTGAGTGCTGACACGTGTCAAAAGAGTTTTTTTTAATCAAAGTATATTACATCAATTTGGTTTCTAGATGTAAAATTTCCATATAAATTATTTACAAAATTAAACAAATTAGTAGAAGTGGTTTTACCAACATGAAATCCGTGATAATTGTTTGATATAGTATTTTAGGTATAAAAGTTTAAATGTCTGTGAACAATTTTTTTCAAATACTTTCGGAATGCAACACAGCAAAGATATTGGTCTATAATTGCCTACTATCCGTTTATTACCTTTCTTAAAACTAGGCATGACTATTGCCTCTTTCCAAATATTGGGATATGAAGTGGAATTCAAACTGTAATTACAAATGTGAGCTAATATCAGTGTAAAGGAATCAATACAACCTTTAATGATGGAATTCGTTATTCCATCAATTCCTGTAGCATTAGTGTTCTTAAGTATTTTATATCCCACATGACTAGATTAACTGTTACATAAGGAATTGATAAATTTAGATAACTTAACTGCTTGCCACTTTGATTGTTTGTACTGCCACTTCGTTGGATGTACACCTCTGCAAAGTATTTAGCAAACATATTGACAAGAGGTTCAGGATCCTGAACCGAATCTCCGTTTGATATTAAAGTTACCCTCTCGTGATAACCATATTTCATTGTTTATATATATTTCTAAAATTTATCAGGATTACTTTTCAATTTATCATTAATACTAGTTGGCTATTTCCTTTCATCAGCCCAATTTTTTCATTAACTAATTTTCGCATCTCAGAAAAAACGAGAATAGTGTTCAAACTTTGTGTGTTATGTATAATCTAAATAGACGTTCTTAATTTTTTAATAATTTGATAAGTTCTTTAGAAAACTACACTGGATATTTGCTTTGTGAAAATTTCGTTACTGGTATGAACTGATTTATAATTGTTTGTGTATTCTGTGTAATATACTCCAACATGTCGTTAACATCGTTCATATTATAAATAGAGATCCAATCAAAAATATTAAACCGTAAAGTACAGTGAAAGATAGTCGCCTTTACAGTAGTTACGAATAGTATATGATTGGTCGGATATATAAGCATGTACAGGACCAATATGACAGTAGCACGCTAAGGCAGGATGATAATTATCTTCAGTATCAACAGAGTCATCATCATTTAGAACTTCGTCAAAATAAATACTTGAGAAAACAAGATCAAGCAGACCAGAAAATGGCTTGGTAAAATTAAATTGTTCAAGATTTAGAAGATGAGTTTGTTTTTCAAGAAAAACATTCCCTTTTTGCTTGTAAAATTTTACTATATTTTGTATATGGAAATTCTTCCAATCTACACCAGGAACACTAATGTCACCCACTATTATTATTTGATGTAACTAGATATTTTGGACTCTGTAAAATTAAAATATTTTTTTAATCCGCTGCAGGTAGTTGTGGCGGTAGATAAATATTCCCAATAAGGATTTTATTTGCATTACATATTGATATTTCAACCCATATGACTTCAATACCGTCAATTAAAAATTCATATTTTAGAATGGTGTGTGGAAATTTAAATGAATTAATAGCAATCAGAACCCCGCCACCGCGAAAAAGGCAGGTAGTTACAGAATTTCTGTCTTTAGGAAATATATAATATTTATCAGGAAAATAATGGGGATTATCACAATTACTATTAAACCAAGTTTCAGTTAAGCAAATTACTGACAGGTCAACACTGTTAATGTTTTCAAAAAAGGTTGTTGCTTTAGTTCGGAGACCCCTTACACTTTGTTAATACAGATGAAAATCATCCTTACCTTGTGGCATTTGAGGTGTACGTAACTAATTTGCGGCACCTCCGATTGCCTCCTAGGATTGATTCATGGTAGGTGCTGAAGGTTCTACCTGCTCTGTGTTATCCTTACGCTTAAACAATTCTTTATTTTGTAACCTACCATAAAATGGGCTAATGAAACAGCCAGAAGGCAAAAAACTATGTTGAAAATTCGCTCATAATCTTCCTCAGCAACCGCCACATAGAATGACGAGTAAGAGTCAAATGTTGTTTTTATTCTAGCTACCTCAATGTTAGCGACATTCAGTTCTTTATATATATGTTTATACATAATATTCTTCTACATCTGGGGGAAAACACGATACAAAAATTGCTTTTGTACGGGGGTGACCTGTTTTTATTACTGTTCTGAGATTCACGTTGTTAAGGACGCCAAGTTGTATTTTCTTTTCCATCGTGGCTGGCCTGCTCGGTGCTGATTCTTCCTTTGACGGTTTACGCCTGCGATGCACCTCGACGAACCCATCCTCGTCAGCAGACGTAGCTGCATCTTGGTGTCGGAGCCGCTTGGACGATCCTTCTCTTGAGGTGTTGTTCTAGAGGCTCTGCCTTCAATCGGCGAGTCGGGGCTGGTCGAAGTGACTTGAGTATATGATTTCTTTCTTTCTTTTTTTAATTTGTCCCTCACTTGTTACAAAAATTGTGCGAAACACTTTGACTCACTTGTCTGCACCATTACACGCAGAGCCTCATTTTCTTCTTTCAGTTCTCTGACTGTATTATTAAGTAAGTCAGTATTTTTCGTTAATATTGAGAACATTGATTTCACACTTTCTTCAAAACAATCTGATGTCCATGGTAGTTCCTGTATCTTTGACCTTCTTTTCAGTTCTTTCATTTGTCTCTTTTGAGTTAGGGCCGGTGCTGCCATTTTTCATATATGCACGTGTATATACATATACCCATATACATATATACACATATGCACACATATATACATATATGCACACATATATACATATATGCACACATATATACATATATGCACACATATATACATATATGCACACATATATACATATATGCACACATATATACATATATGCACACATATATACATATATGCACACATATACATATATGCACACATATACATATATGCACATATATATACATATATTTACCTATCTTCATTAATAAACATATATTATTACGTTAATATATAAACGTTTATATGCATATACATCACTTCATTCGGCACACAATTGAAAATGTTTATTTACATAAGGTACATTACTCAAAATTCGATACTCTAAATTTAGTTGTTTTAGGAGAGACCCTATTGATTATGTTTTATCAAGAAATAAAATCGTAGCGTTTCAAATTAACTGAAATCCACAATTGAATGGGTACAAATGCGCGTCTTTCTGCCGTACTACAAACTTTGCAGTGCCGTCATCCATGTTTAAAAGTGTCCAAACTTATAGTATACAGATGAAGATCCCGAGCACCGAGCTCTTTCAACATTTCAGTTAGCATCTCATCTATCAGGCTCTTAAAGTGCCTCCAAAACATTCCAGACAGATTGGGAGAGTTAGAAAATATGTCTACATGACCAATGTACTGCCCTCTGAGTTAGCGGTTCAAAGCTTTCGGACGCCATGGCGTGTTTGATATTGGCGGTTATTTGGAAGCACTGGCTACGTAAAGCGTTGATAAGACTGTCTTGTTCTCAGTAATTCTGGTGTCTCAGCTTTGGTACTGTCTATTTTTATTTTTTTAACATTTTTTATTTATTCGAAATATTGACCCGCGATTTTTTGTAGATTCTTCAAGTCTTATTTATTAAATTTATATATATTTGGCCAATAGCTTATCTTGGTTTGTATCTTTCTTTCTTGTATTCACAAAATATGAACTTCAGTATTGAAATGATCATATCCGTAAAATTTCGACTGTGTTCCTTACTTCATTTATAATGTTTTTAATTAATATTATGTTCGTAAACTAAACAAAGAATGCTGAGAACAATATCAAACATATATTTAGATGTTTGGAGTTGACCTCCTATAACAAAGTCCCAAGATTTGTTAACGGTCAGTTCGACTGTGTCAACATAATATGTGTGTGTGTGTGTATTGTGTGACAAATCGAAAAAAGCAGATGTATTAATACCTGATACTAATGTTTACCTAACTTCTTTCATTAAATAATCTACTGTTGTAATATGTAGACTTGGCCTACACATTACAGGTAGCTAATTTTTTAAATATGTAATTGATTGTATACATTATGTGGAAGTTATTCTAAATAATTTATAATTATTGAGAATACCCTGACCAGATTTTGCAGTTAACTAATAATTTGCTTAATATTTTAATATGGATTTCATTTTAAATATATCTGTTAATGTTTAATCTAGTAACTGTAGTATGATGATATTTATCCAAGGAATGTAGTTTTGTTTTGTGCGCGAGGTGTGATATCCGAGGGCATGGACGGTATGATAAATTGCAGGCTAGTGGGTCCACGAATTTGTAAAAAGAGAAGGGAAGGTGTCGACGAAGGAGATGGAGGACGTGTGGTGTGAGTATAGAACCATACTAGAGGACTGTCGTCGTCGAGGACGATTTTAATCATCTCTACAGGAGTAGAGAGACGATGATCCTGGTGGTATCCCGGAATTTCTGGACGTCGTCGCAGCGGAGCCTACTTCAACTACGAAGCAGAAGGTATTCCGGAACTGTCCAGTCCAATATTATCTCGCACACCTCCATGTTTCCGACTTCAGATTTAAAGGAATTTCTGAACAGTTGCAGTAATTTCTCATGTTCATTGCATGCCCTGAGAGATATTATTTTTAAAGAGACTTTGAATGCTTTACGGAAGATTTAAATTTCGCGCAAACATAGTTTCGTAATGCTAAAATGTGCTGGTGTGCGAAATATACCTAATACATTTGATTTTCTGTAGTTATATCGTAAAACTTACAAATTGTAGTTAACCATTTTCTTGGATCCATATTATTGTTATTTCCATTATCTATATATATTTTCATGGTCCATGCGATGTTTTTTTTTCAACACTCATTATTCTTATTTTAGTATTGTCGCCTAAAAACTCGATCAAGTTAAACAATTCAGTTCTAATTTCGACGTGTTTTTCATGGTAGTTAATAAATGTAATTTCCATCTAATCTCTTTATTATTTATTTGTCGCCATTCTTGGATCAGTCCAATATTTCATTTATTATTAACTCCTGAATAAAATACTCTGTGGTATTTTAGATATCTGAGACGTACTTTAGCAAACAAAATACTCAAGGGCGAAAGGTCAGTAGATATTCGCATTGTGGATGTCGCATAGACAAAAATCAAGTCTGGAACGCATAGCATAACACTGAAAAACCTTAGTGACACAATTATTGTATATGGATGTTATTCAGGCAGGTTGTCGTTACAGATATTATTGATTGTAAGCTACACGTCGTCGCACTATAGATTCACGTCAAACATATTGTACACTGTCCATCTTAACTGTAGTCAAATAAGCCATGAAGCAGTGAAGGGCAACAACTTACATGTATTCACTACGAATTATTTTAACCGCACTGGAAACAACGCTCCAACAAGGCTCCAGGTCAGAAAAATATTGAAATGCTAACCTGAGATCCTTTAGAAAATATGTGATGATCAAGGTTGCTGATCTTCTCTAGCTTTATAGCGAAGTCCACACAAGTTCGTTAAGTAAATTAACATAGGAAGATTGAACTGAAGAATTATTTGAATGAAAGTACGGCCAATTGCAAGCATGTTTAGAAACTAACAATTTAACAGTTTGTACCTCCAAACGACTAATGCGTATCTATACTTCGAACTGACTAATGATTGTATTTATAGGAAAGGTTGTAAATACTGCAATACAGCACACCGTTACTATCGGTCACTCTACAAGATACCAGTTCAGGTGACCATATAATAGAGCATAATCTATACGTACGTGTGTTTAGGAAATCTGACAATAATGTTCGTATTTGAGTAATTGTGGATTCAAGGTCTGCACGCACACTGCATGCTAACAGAGGGAGAGACTGACAATTATCGGATCTGTGATGACGCGGTTTAAAGGAACTATGCTCGTAGTAATGAGCCATCCAAAAATTGGTCACGTGACATCCTAAGTTTCGACACACAAACCACAATCACCTGATAGCCTTTTCCCCTTCATAATTGTAACACCTTTACGAGGAAAAACACTACGCAGTCTTGGCACTGCCATTTCCCGCTGTAAATTCCGTTTGAAGTGTAATTTTTTTTACACCACAGCTTCACATGCTTTACCATGTATTCAACCAGTGTCATCCAAGCAAAGTTAACATTATATTTAGTTGATATCTAAAACACAGTTATTAAATTTCTAATGCAGATTGTGGCGAAAACTATTATTCTAGGAAGAGGAAATGTTTGTGCCTTAAAGTTATCCTGCAGCATAAAAATTAATTTCATTACTTTATATTTGTACCGAACGTTGTTCATATTCTATAAATTAATGTAACAGAATATAAGTATTGTAAAAAAAATATGACAACTACATTTTTAATAATGAAATGTCAAAGTCAAAATGTATTGTTTTAATTACTTACCGTAAATAACACACTCACCTTTAAATATATACCTAATGTGAATGTAGATTATATCTAGTATCGAATGATATCCATAACCACGTATGGAAATGTTTTATTAATTTTATAAGATGTGCGAAATTCAAATAAAATGACGTCTGTTTCCAAATGTAAAAATAAAATTGTATCACAAATTATCTTGTTTCTGTTAGTCAAGCTAGTATTAAATATGGACAAGTCCAAAATAAACAGTTTTGAGTTTAACATCATGGAAAAATACAGGATTTTTGTTGGCAACAAATGTCCCTGTAATTTATGTCTAGAAATAGCACAGTATTTAGTAGGAATAATGTATGATATTTAGTTACGACCTTTTAAATGAGTGACGACATTTTAGGAACCTGAATGTTGATATTGCGAACAGCCTGAGGAGTAAATTTGTGGCTTTCAGTTTGCCTCTCATCCCTTCTGTCAACGACATGTTCACGCGTCATTTATTTTCCAAGTATGGCTTCTGTGTATCCAAGATGTCAGGCGAAATATCAGACAGCAGTGTTGACTGTGAAAACTAACATGTCACTTGGAATATGACGAGGGTAAAACATCGATAGCGTTGTGTTCACGTCCAGCATACAATTCTCGGCACAGCCAGAGGGAAGCAATATTTATACATCGCCGACAGACTGGTCATTTTATACGGTGACACAGAACGTACGACAATGACTGGAACTGGGAGAGGAATAGGCCATTACCTTTGGTAAAGAAATGTCATAGTATTTGTCTGGAGAGATTTCGATACACGATGGAACACTGAAATCAAGAAGGCCGTAGCAAAAAATCAAAGTATGAGACCTAACAAAATGTGAGGCCACCGTGTTACCATTTATAGGTATGGTTTACCTTTTAAATAACAGGGTTTCTGTATACGTACAATACACTGAAGTGTCGTAGAGAACAATAACAGGGATATGACAGGTATCAAGTAATACAGGAGGACATGTTGCAGTCGCAAAGTAGCCACATTGTAACTAATATGAGAGAGTTCCGTGGCAGAGCTACTGAGTGTTGATCGACTGCATAGATTACATAACTTTTGACCAACCAAGCTTTGCGAGTCCTGTATTTACAGCATTCCTCACTGAAAAAAAAATGTGCAGTAGGTCTTCCCTGCCAAATTATGTTGTAGCAACCACAAAATATTATTTCTCGTGATACTATAGCGATGATTAAATCGCAGGTATCCTTAAGAGTCCTCTACACCGAAAAAATTTTACTTTTAAAATTGTACGAAACACTGTTCGACTATTACACTTGCATTAATAGTAATTTCCCATAAATAAAACAATTTCCATTTCCATAGTTTTCGTACAAGCGCACGTGAAAGTAGAACTTTGACTATTCCCGTAACTTACCCAAAGTAAATACTACTCAAACAATACTAATGAAATGATTTAGCGTGAAAGTAAATGTTAAAATGATCAGTATGACACCGTTATTATTTCACGTGAAAAATTATTTTTAATGATTCAGCTACTCAAAGACATGCAAAAATTGATGTATATGTAAGAAATTGTTTTAAATACAAATAATGTTTTGCTGAAAATACAAATGTGTCATTCTGTGACTTAATACGATTACCGTCAACAGTAATTATTTATTTCGTATCGTTTGGATAGTCTTTACTCTGAGTAAGTGACGAAAATAGTCAAATCGCTACTTTGACACGTGCTTCTACGAAAACTATGGAACAGAAAAATATTGTATTTGTGGGAAATTGCTTTCAATACAGTGTGTAATAGTTGTAAATGCTTGGTAAAGTTAAAAAAAAAAAAAAAAAAAAACTATTTTTAGATGCAGAACGCCGTTAAAGCCAAACTATTTTCCAGAGTTCACTGCAGTATGTTACACTCAGACCTGAAATATTCACGTGTTATCTGAAGGGTTGCTAGCCTCCAAGAATGTATATTTATTGAAGCTGGCTGATGGAGCAATACCGCGAGAATAGGTATCCACTTAGTTGCTTCTTTATTATTGGGAAGGCACCTTCTAGGAAGTGTCAAATAAGTCACATAGCAGATGCGAAAGTAACACAAACGTACAGTTGTTTGGATTATAGCATGTGTCCAAAGAAAACGCTTCATTTTCAGGTCCCCACTGACAGACTATGTCCCGGACAGCGAATATTTGTCACTGTTAACTGACGAAAAACATACTTTGTAAAGAAGTGTGTAATTACAAGTAAATATATTCGATGATTTGACAATGTTGTATGCGTAATATTCAAAACACAACTACACTGTTTGAATTAACTCAGAAATGAATCCCAGAATGGAATTTGAGATTTATATTCCTGTAGAAAAACAGTAAATATAAAGCTTAAAAATCAAAGTTAAGTGTTAATTCACTAATTTATAAGTATGTGTAAAATATACGCCAATATAGTGTCATTTATTTTGATGGCATATTTTTCTTACTTTACCATCATTACACAAGTGCACATGTAAATATGAGTGCACGAATTCAGAACTTCTGGTTTCCGAATATTTCCATATAAGAATAACAAATATTTTTTTTTACTGTAGACAGATAAAAATATCGTGGAAAACTGTTACGAGTATTTTTTTAATGTTGGTGTGTAAAATTTCCTCGGTAAGTAATTAGGCCAAAGTAAACCATTAATTACATTAAAATGCGAATGGAGGAAAATAGTTTACAAGACCACGTCAAGTTTCCAAATGCAAACACTGGTGCAGATAGTTCACTCTAGCATCCAGAAAATATAGTTAGATACCCAAGATAGGTTATGATAGAACAATATAGTTAGGAACCCCTGATTTTTGCGAAAACATTAATTCCGCACTTAGTTTCAATGCGTTATATGAATATGTGCAGTTCTACTGTCTGGTCAGATTACTGAAACACCACATGTCTGTGATATGCGGGTAGAAACTCAAGAAGCTGAGAGTTAGAAACATCCCATCTTTGTCCGTGAAGCAAAGCTGCAGATTGTCGCAAAAATTTGCGCGGGAGGTGAATATAAATAATTTAGATATGAAAGGGTTACAGAGATTATTATAAATAGAAGATACAAGTAATAACAGCAATACGTAAATAGAGGCAAGCGGAAGGGTTACGGTAAGGCGGAACAGAAGATAGGTAAAGAATCGCTCTCCCTCCCTACGCCAACAGGAGACCCACCGCTCCTGCCGCAGTTGAGGGTAGAGCTCTAGTCGTAGAGTTGCCTCCAGACTCGAACCCAGAGTCCCTAGGTGCGGTCGCCGCCCGAGCAGAAGACTCTCCCGCCGACTCTTCTTATCCAACTCCCCCCGGTAGCTAGCTCGATGTCTATACCATTCTTCGCACCCCCACCAGGCCGTCAAAATACTCCCAACAGATTGGCTCCCAGCTATGCCCAGGAGCGGAACAATCCCAACTGAAACCAGGAGTTTTCAAGTGTGTTGGGTAAGTGTTAAGACCCACTTACTCCTCAAGTCATGAGATTCCTGGGCCACCTTTGTTGACGCAATCCACCTCTTTTCGACGGCTTGTTGATTACCCAGCGCCCACTGTCCGCCTATCTGCGACGCCCAACGACGCCGCGGGATTGCGACACCGTTACAAGATGTGCACTTAAGGCATTGAAACAAAGTGGCGCAAAAATACTTTCGCGAAAATAAGGGGTCCCTATATACGGTCAATGTATTTAATTACTTGACGAAACTAAGTTAAAAGAAACTATGACCAAAATTCTGAAACATATCACCAACTAGTTGAAAAGAATATTCAATTCTTGGAGCAATGTAACTCGCAGACAGCAAGTCGTGCCTCAAGTTATTCATCTGGTCTAGTGATGTTTAACACACTAGGATCGACGACTCAAAAGGTGCAGATTTGGAATACCGAATAAAGCTCCAAATTTTTTTCAGAGAAATAAAACTATACTCAGAGCTCACAAACATAACAAAACATCGCTGAGGAAACAGCACGGATTTTTCTTTACATTTTGTGCTTATGAATGTACACGTAAAGTTTTTTCTACCATTGAACATAACTAACAACATCGATTGTATCATTTTATGTAACGGAATGTGTAGTTAGGCACAAGCAACACTATCATATTACAGTGAGTTAGTGGACTAGTTATTTTACACAACTATATGGTATTTGAACCGTGACTCTGTCTGCCTAAACCAATGGCTCTGTCTGGTGTGACCTAACAGGCAATAAAACCTTAGAGATGACCTTAGTAACACTTATTTTATCCACTAGATGCAGGATGTACGGGCGAGACTGGAGCGCGTCGAGGATAATACTACCGGTATGTACGGGGTACACAATTGGCGAACAGTGTTATCGCAGTTAGTCTTTTTATCGTAACACTTTCAAAAGCGCCCCCGTAGTTTTATACCTCAAACATATGTTGTAGAGAAAAATTATGTCATAGCTTGTTATGTTTTACAAAGCAGTTTCGTATTTTTTCAGTTACAGTTACAAAATATATAAACAAAACAAAGTTATAACCTATTTTGTGGAAAACACCCTCCTCCATCAAACAGTTTTTAATAATAGTATTGCAGAATTTATAAAAAAATAAACTTAGAGCTGTAGTTTATAGAGTGGCTTATTTAATTTATAATTTTACTGGGAATAATAAATTTAGCAGTTCAATTGAAACTGAACACCTTTGTTTCTGCGTTAGCAAAATACTCTCCTCTTATTTATTATCATATTTTACTTTTCCTATCTACCTTAAATTTTCTATGTTGTGAATCTGAAATTCTTTGCTTCCTCCCCTAAAAGAAAATCGAAATCCTCGTTTTACTATATTACACGGTGAACAAATAAGAGAGGAAGCTATATGGGCAAGCGACACTTGTAA
This sequence comes from Medauroidea extradentata, assembly GCA_003012365.1. Classification (NCBI taxonomy): domain Eukaryota; kingdom Metazoa; phylum Arthropoda; class Insecta; order Phasmatodea; family Phasmatidae; genus Medauroidea; species Medauroidea extradentata. The sequence continues at coordinate 49,649 of PNEQ01115738.1, forward strand.
TGAATTCAAGAAATATATCGTATTACGCGCGCAGTATGCAATGTTTTTGTTATATGATTATTTCGAAGCGGTGACCATACAATTTGATTTCCAGTAAGTACGACGAAAAGCCAAACAAAAGCGTCTATCAGAGCGTAACGTATTTTTTAAAACATACGAGCAGAATTTGAAGTGCGGTTTTCTTTTTTTCAAAGAAAAAATATATCTCGAACATGTTAATTATTATCACCCAACATAGAATTCACGCGACATGTTACAACTGCGTTCGTGCACAAGGCGAGGTTTCATTTAAATATTTAGTTATTGTAAAAAGGTTTTTGCTGTAAAGAAAACGTTCTATTTATAAAACATTGAAAGAGATTTTGGTCAGCGCTCAACATCGAGGTCTTTAGGGCTGGTGAGGGGTGACATGAGGTGGGTATGGAGCAGCACCGGACTGAGGAGGGGGGGGGGGAAACGGGAGAAAGCCCGCCGACCAGCGGCATCGTCCAGCACGATTCCCACATACGAAAACCCGGGGACCGACCCCACCGGGAATCTAGCCCGGATCGCCTTGGTGGGAGGCGAGTGATCTGGCCACTCGGCCACCGCGACCCTTAAAAAAGTTGATGTCGGACACATATGTAACAAGTAAAAACTAAGTAAACGGTGTTTTTTTTCGAGCGGTAAAGCACTCTCTATGAATAACGTGAGACTGGAAGTTGAAGTTGCAGGGCGAGCGACTTACCTTCTTCTGACTCCATGAGCTCTGGCGTCGCGTCGTAGTCTTCCCTTCCACGTCCTGTGTGTTTGTGGCAGGCAGGCGCCGAGCTGCGACCCCCTGGGGCGTCGGTCGAAGTCGACTCTTCCTTGCAGCTGTCAACTTTGATGGCTGCCACTCTATCTTGCACAACCGCGATTGGTCGATCCACCGCGAGGGCTGAGCTGCGCCACAGAAGTAGTGTCGCCACATGTACCGTAGTTCTCGTATCACGTACGAGAACCTTTTTTTATCGCAGTGTACGGAAAAAAATGTCCTAAATGCTGTATTAATTGTCCTACGTGGCCGTGCCTGCGACTATTCTGTACGATCGGTGCATGGAAACGAGAAGACACTAGGCCAGCTTTGGCTCAGTCAACATTAACTGCGGACGACTGGAATACTCAATCGTCAATGATATCTCAACTACTCATCAAAATTCGATGAGAGTTTTTTGCCGAGTAGATATTTTATCAGCGGGCGTTTATTTATATATCACTATGCACTATTTATGCGTGTTCAAATTATTGTGAAATGAAAACGCGAGTATTTTTGAACTTTCGGTTACTATAGAGGCCTAGATATTACCATATTACAAATTGTGCCA
>PNEQ01115738.1:51094-76190 GCA_003012365.1 Medauroidea extradentata
CAAGGCCGAGGGAAAGTGGTCCTGGGGGGCCGGTTGTGATGACGACGCGTTCAATGAATTGGCTGCTGACGAGATATAAAAGGCCTGACGACGACGCCGAGAGTCAGTTCATGCCTCGCCGAGGTCGAGAAGAGGTGGATAGCTGGAATTTGCGAACCGTACTGTCATTGGTAAGATGCCTTCATTATCTTCAACTCTTATACATCAACAGTCAAGATTTATTAGAGAACCACTACATTTTGATACGGCTAAAACTCACTTTTGCACTGAGTCAAATGTGCATACATACAAAATATTAGATAAATATCCAGATTCGAACAAAAATGGAAGTGGGTATTCTACCCGTTTCTGTTTTAAAGCTGACAAAAGTTTTATTATTGAACCTGGTGAATGGGAAGTGATAAACACTGGATAAGACGCCTAGGAAACAAATACGGACTTCGAACAGCATTCCGATCTAAAGCAACCATTAAAAGTATGGTTACCAGGGTGAAACCAGCCACAGACGAACTACAAACACACAACTGTGTATATCAGATACACTGCGAATGTGGCCATATGTACATTGGTGAAACTGGCAGAGCTCTATCAACCCGTATAAAAGAACATAAAAATAATTGCAAAAAAGGCGAAACTCAAAAATCTAGACTGGCCGAACATGCATGGGAAAATAGCCACAAAATTCTTTGGGAAGACTCTAAACCACTTACACAAGAAACTGACAAAATAAAAATAAAAATAAAAGAATCAGCCTTTATTATTAGCAATAACAATATTTTCAGTCAACAGAGCATTGAATTAAAAAATATGTGGATCCCATTGATTAAAAGAGAAACAAATTTGCAGCACAAAAAAAAAAAACACTCAACCCACCACAACCAATCAGAGCCAACACATGCTGCGCGACCAATCAGGAGACAGCTCGTCTCCCATTGGCTGAGCACGATAAGGGGCTTTACCCTATATAAACCCATGGTTTTTCCAGTCTCATCAGTCGCACTCGTGTTCCTGAACCCTGTGTGTCTACCTGATGACGGGAACAGATTCCAGTTCCCGAAACGTCGTTTATACTGACTGTTTGGATAACTACTGTGTTTTGTTTCGTCTCATCATTTGTGTCGTTTGTTGTTTTTTCTGTTTGTGTCCGACATACTTGTGTTTTGTTTAGTCTCATCGTTGTTTTGTTGTATTTCTGTTTGTGTTTTTGTCTCGTCTCATCGTTGTGTCGCATGTCAACTTAGCTATTTTTAAATTCTTGTTATTTCTTTTATTTTCTGTTTTTTCATTATTTTTAGTTGACCAGATTCCAGTTTTGGAATTCCATGTTGTGTATGTATCCTGATGACTAAAGCATACTCTGCTTATTTATGTTTTCTTGTACTATTTTTAGTTTCCTTTTAACAGTCATTTATTTCGCAATGGAGTATGTCCAAGTAAATAAATCCAGTCATGCACTCCCATTGCACAGTTCTTTCAAAGATCAATTACAACTATGTCATTAATTAATTTGAATTCATTTTTTAAGGTTTAGAAGAACTGGAAGGCATCCCTGCAGATATCATTGAACCTTTAGCCAAGAGAGCTCGGTTTGACTGCTGAGTTTCACGTCAACTTCAATGATCAGCTTTTAATAATATACATACGTAACTATTTTATTGTTTGTTTTACATTGCAGTTTTCATACTTATCAATCATGAATCGCTGTTTATAATTTTGTTATACCTGCACATCACATAACGTTATTATTTTACACATCTGCTCAGGTGTAAAATGATGCATTAACGTTATATGTCTTCAATAAGACGGCAGCTGACTACTTCGTACATTTTTCAATGCTTTTCGCATAACTATTCAAGGTCCGAAAAATTACTTTCACATAAATTGTACAGAATTTTTTTGCTTTTCCAAAGTTTAGGATAGTAAATACAGACAATTCCTTACTTTTCGTGTTACTAAGAGAAAGACTATAAAAAAATTTTTTCCCCCAAATTTACCGACTTTCGCCGATTTTTCAACGCCCCATTGCTCCGAAACCATATGTTATACAAAAAAATGATACGAACATGAATTTTAGGTAATTTTCTCGTCTTTATTTTAATATATGATGACTTTCTGTATATAAAGCTTACTTTGCAATTTATAGGCAATAAACAAACAAAAACTGTAATTTTTTTGTGGTTTTTTGATGATTTCTCATATTTGCCGAAACAAATTTGGTTGGACAACTTTAAATTCGTGTTCAGCACACCAAAAAACATAAAGTAAGCCACTAAAAACAATTACACCAGAACTTTCCACTTCAAACTACCATTTGACTGGGCTATGCGGCCTGAGTACGAACATTAAACATAGCAAGTTTCGTTTCGTTGAGGAGCGATTTTCTTCGTGTTCACCGCATTCGGAATTGGGCTGAGAATATCGCTACCGTGCTGCAATTGTCGGAGTTTGATGACGTTGCAGCGGTGGCGAACGTAAATCTCGAGTACGTATGCACGTCACGTATGGTGGACACCGCTTCTACATTGTGGAATCCTCCACGTGGAAAATGACCGGTGATACAAAATACGTTAGAAGTAAATATTTTCTTTAAAAGAGTATGATTCGATTTTTGTGAAATAGTGTTGTTGTTGGAATCAAAATAAGTACAAAAATATTACTGAATCCTAACTCTGTACATTTATTTATCCCCAAACTTTATTATGTGCGTTAAATTATCCGTTAGGTAATGGAGGCTAGGAGAAATCGAAATCAATGCATTCTCATGTCGGATGGCGCCATTGGCCGGCAGCCAAACTACATACATTTACCGTATTGGTAGAGGCACGTGTATTTCGCATATTAATCTGATAGCAGTATAGACTTCTCAGTCCTATACACACACTGGTCAAAGTCGAATATCCATTGGCTCCTAACTGTACAAGTGGGTAGCCCCACGAATTATTTTACTATTTACTACTGGCCTGCAACCTCTCAAGGCGTGTCAAAACGTCTGTCGTCTATTCACGGAAGTTACAGTGATGTACAGGTTATTGGCGTTCAACCTGACCTACAATCAATACGCGAAATACTCGTGTCTCTACGTATTAGCTACATAATACGTTGTTGATTTCTTAATCAACAGATGGCGCAGTATATACAATTTAGTGAAATGTGTGTATTATTATTGAGTTGTATATATATTTTAATAGTAGACAACACCTAAAAGACACAGTACACTACTAATAGAAAAATATTCAATTTTATTTGAAAGAGAGACCTGATGACTGTAGCAAAAGATATTCATATTTGGTGCCATTCCCTACATGAAAAGTTACGTGAATTTTAGACAATAAATTCTCCCAAAATGACACAAAAACACATTCTATGCTTCCAACAAACATTACTACATACATTTTACTCGGCTTCGTTCAGTCGGCATGAACAAGGACGCTTTACTCATACCTATGGTTAGACTTAAGAGTTCCCAGTCTCTACGGTAATTTCACCATGCTAAAATTCACGGAAAATGCAACAGCGATAGAGGCATGAAAATAATAAAATTAAAGTTCAAAATTTAACAGTTTTCCACTAGTTATAGCAAAGCCAAAATTAATTTTTTTTTATATGAAAAGTCAGCATGATATAGGTTCGTGAGCGATGTCTTACGTGCCTCCCACGATGTCTTGAAGCTCACTAAAACAGCTAATTAGCTAGAAAAGTTTATGCCTCTTCTGAAAACGGCAATATGTCAATACAATTTAACAACCTAAACTCGCTCCCAAGAGTTCCTATCTTTAGGACGGCGGCAGTAACAGGCGTCATCTTAATTGCCTGCCGCAAACGTCTTATCAGTATGGGAGTCCAGCCAAGAAGAAAGATAAAATGGATGCCGACAAAAGCGTCGGTTCAAACAAACGCCTCAGAGAAAGAAAAAAACATATCTTACTTAGAGAAACAAATTCAGCAGAGTAAGTTACTGATTACCATTCCTTAACATAGATATCCTGCTGAAATACCTCAGTAAGCAGTACTCTTTACAAATACAGATAAGAGAAAAAAATAATAATTACTATCCTACATTAAAATAACAGGTTTACATCTTAATTAGGGGCATTAAAATTGAATAAAAATGATAAATTTGTGTATTTCATCACAAATAATGACTATGAGCAAAAATATATTAACTCAGTTAGTTTTACTTTTAAAGTTCCAGGTAAATATTGAAACACACTTGACAACAGATAACTGTAATTCCGTTACAACAAGATCAATATTTTAGTTTAAATAAACACAAACGATGTGTTGTAATAAAACACTATGTATTTCAATATTACAAACGTATAATATATAGTTCGTATCTTGAGCTTTATAATACCAGTGAAGTTTACTTATCAGCCTCTAATAAATAAAATGGTGAAATATGTTTATTGAAACATAAACATTCGCTATTATTGAATTTTATCGTAATTACTACATTGTATGTTCCGTAAAATATGTAGACGTGTAAAACATTTAAAACATAACTCTCCATAAATTCAATAATCGTGGTAATGAGACAGGAATCATTATGAGGAATACAAGTTGTGATGGCCACCACTGCAAGTATTTTTTAAATAAAAATGTCAGTAGACATGTTAAATACATGTATTTTATTACCACGGAAGTCTTCAAGAGTCCAAAAAGGGTAGCAAAGAAACACTAACCATAGTTATAAAGTACGTGTTCAACGCCCATTAGCTAAATAATAGCACCAATATTGTGTTCGTTAGCTTCCTTAAATGTAGGCGTCATAGAGCTTCGTTAACTCCATGGCTCCGCATAACCATAACGAAACACGTTCCGCAAAAGGGTTTGTACTCAATATTTGCGGCAATTGTTTCGTTATCACTCGGCACATGTCGCAACGTCCCGGACGAGTTCGTACCAACGGCACTGGCCCGAGCAAGGCCAGAAATTCAAACGAAAAAAAATTAGGTGAGACCCACTCACCTATTAAGATATCACTTTCGGACAGAAACCATTTTACTCTTTGAAGGAAGAAAATTTTTTATTGTTTGAGTTACATTTACATGGAATCGTAATTTTTCTGTGTACAGTGTTTCTTTGTTGTTATTTCGCACCTTTCTCTGACCTCTCCATTTATTTTATTTATTGGATACATTTTAATGCTGTTGCTGACAAAACTGCTGACTTCTTACTATATATACTAATTCTTACTTTTATCCGCCGAGGTCAAAGGAAGAATGAATTGAAAGTTTGTTCTTTGAGATGAACATTCGCTACGTGTAGAACAAGGATACTTTCTGAAGACTTAAGAAGTTGGACATTTTCCATAGCATCTGCAGCATCATTTGAGCCAGTTCTTCAATAATGTGTAAATATGAGCATGTTGTTGGTATGAGGCTCCACAGCATTATAAGCAATCTGAAAAGTTTTGTTTGGTTTGTATTGTAAGGTTTCCTCAGGAGCTGTTATAAAAAAACTGCTTTTGTTTTTTAGAATATTGTACGGGTTCGCTGTGTTTCTTTCTACATAGAGAAAACTGTTTTCAGAGAAGAGCCAACAAGATCTTTCTAATTATCACGCGTATGGAAAACACTAGATCCAAGTCCTAACAGCCTTTGCACAGTTTTATCACTGCTTAGAAATATACGAAACAAATCGAAGGTTCTAAAATTTCCTTTTATGCAGACTTTCCACGAATGAAATTACAGAATAGTTCCAGTGGTACACCGAAACATTAATCGTCAATCTAGCGCCTTGCCAGTAGACTCGATGTGACACTATACGTCCGCATTTGCTAGTTTTCTTCTGAGCCTCCAACGCGCTGATCAGATCCAGACAGATGACATACTGAAGCCTGTACTGAAATTATTCTCTGTTTTGCCGGTACTTTTCTTTTTGTGATAGTAATTTAGAGAAGCCACACATTTATCACGGATAATATTCCTCTTGGATGTAATAATTGTGTATCCGATTATCATGAGTCTCTTAATTACTTCACAAAACATACCGCATCTGCCTTACAATGTGGATAACAGGACAGATATTTTTTTATCGTGGATACTGTAACAAAATTTAATGTATACATATCGTACCTCTTGTTAATATAATTTTAACAACAGAGTTAATTTTTCAACACGCTCTCATAAACTGTGTAAATGAATGAAAAATTTAACTTCAACATTTAATTTTAGTTAAATTCACGTGTATTTAAAAAGGGTGTCGAATATTTACTGTTCCGTATTTTTAAATATTAATATGTGTAGCAAGCGTACACTGTTTTACCTATTGTATTACGAAAATACTTTGGCATAGGCATGGTTACCAAGACTTTTGTAGAGCAGTTGCTTCAGAAATGCTGAAATAAAAGTAAGACACATATATGACTGACTGTATGGGAAGATAGTCTTGGATCGTCAACGCGCAGCAGACTCCTGCAGCCGTAGAAGTTACGTGTGTATACATGCAACACGGCACACGCGCGGAGCAGGTCCGCCTACGGCCTACTGACCGACCAATCAATGACACCGACTAGTGACACGTGCCTATCGATTTTTTTCAAATTAACTGTCATCGATTAGTTACGTTTACATAGGAGGATTAACTAACGTCACTGACGTTCCTCGCATTCAGGTCTATGTCCAGTTTTATCTCCGGCTGCAGTACGTCAAATGCCTGGGGAATATAAATCTGAACTCGTAAGAGCTATGATATGTATTGCAAGTTTGTAAATTATATGACATTGTTTATGGTAACACGCGGAAGCAATATACAAATTACAACACTATATAAATTTCTTTAAGAAAATATTTGTCAGAGCCTTAAAAAGGGTTCATGTTACCGCAAGAAAACTAAAGAAAACGCTGGATCTCGGCCTTCGTGATGTTATGCCGTACAGTACTTATACAACGTTTAAAATATTCCTTGCACTGACGCAGTAGGTTTGGCTGACACGGACGGTTGGATAAGTTAAACTGTGGCTCACTCACTTGGTTTTCCCTTTGGCTGAGGTCAAATGTAGTTGAGAACAGTTCCCTTGCTGGGTGGTAGGACGCCCGGTACCATAGCTGCGAACCGAGAGCGGTAAGGTTTCACATATTTTTGTCGAGGGTTCACCTTTTAAAAATGACATTTTAGTCCGCCTTAGAAATTCCCTTCTGGTTTAAAAAACGGTTTTGTGGTGACTGCAAAATATTTTGTCAGTATGGACCTCACGAAACATTTTTGCCGTGGTTACAAAGAAATTTTTTTTGTAGTCACTGCAAAACTTTATTGGGGACAGCAAAAATTTTTAGTGGTCGCAACAAAAAATTTGGTAAGGTCCATAATGACAAAATATTTTGTGGTGACCAATAAGTATTTTTTTCATTGAATGCTCATTAGTATTTCTGTAATGTTCATAGTGTAGTTTGTTTCCCAATTTTATTGAATTTAGTGTCTGGTAGACGGTATAGTTGTGTGAGCACACACGAGGTTTGACTAGTGTGCCTTCGGTAAGGCATTTGTTGTCAATGTAGGTGTTGAAGCTGACTATGTCTCGAATTTTGATCCGCTGGATCCTTCATTTGTATTCGTCTTGCAAAATTGTCTCATCAGCATACTATGTTCATGAATCCTGATTGTTACTGCCTTAAGCGATATCAATGATTTTTCAACTACGCAGCTGCAATTTATGCGTGGATTGTTTTGTATAAAAATTGTAATATCTTGTAAAATGGCAAAAAGTGTTTTCAATATATTGGTCGTTTAAAGTTTTGTATTTTCTGCAACAACCTTACTGTATCTAAATTTATTGCGTGTAATGTAATTCGAATATTTGAGTTGTAGCAAACGTATATGTGATATTTATGTTGGCTTGAACCGTCCAGCAGTTAATGTTGAAGACAGACGGCGTGGGCTTTGCTCGCCCACTTTAACTTTAATTATGTTTACTATGTGTTTATTTTGTTGGGGCCCCACGTCGCCTTGCTCTGTCAGTACGTTTGTGGAATGATCCATCGTCTCTATTTAAATTTGATTTATAATAAACTATTTGTTACCCTCATTACTAGTTTATTGTGTGGAATTTCTCTTCTGCTAGCCTATTGTTGTACTTGTTGGGTAAAATTTAGCACAAGGTCATAAAAAAGTGATAGTGGAGTATTCTAAATATCGCCGTAAACCGTATGTGGACAAACTGGGCGCTACAGTGTCAGTGCTAGCTAATTCAACAAATTAATTATGAAAATTAAATTACTTTTAGTTTTGCAAAAATGCTGTGTAATGCGATGCCATTTTTATAAAATATGTATTATATCGTTTAGCACTTGAATGTAAACTATTTTAATCATCATTAAAATATAGCTATTTAAAGACATAACGAAATCCAATGGTTGGTGGCATAGAAATTCGTTCTGAAAATAAAACATTAATTTCAAACAAATTAAAATTTACTTACGTATGAATAATGGTGAACATTCTATTACTGTTTAGAGTTATTGCTAAATGATACGTATGACTGATGCCGACACCTTAATCAGTATTTTAAAATAAAAAATAACATTTCCCATAAACGTACGTATCACAGCGGTTTTCAAATACGTGAGAGTGCTCTGTAGCCGTTACGTCACTGGGTGAAATTCGCTGAGTGGAAAGTTACGGTTTCCTACTACAGCAAAGTCGTTTATGTTTTCTGAATTAATTTGGGAGAAGCAAAACGACTTTCAACTGTAAGTCGTTTTTGTTGCAAGCAATTGAGCGTGTAGTTATTCCGGTATCTATCACTTTGGCGAATCGTGTGAGAGCTATCACAATCTTAGAGTCGTATTAATAATCGTTTCACAGATCTCGCCTGAGAGAGGATCGGATAAGATGCAGTTAGTATCTCGAATCACAATAAATTAATTGTCACATCTCGAGGCCTGATACAAGTTTAATATAACACAAAATCACTATTTAAGATAAATTTGTATCCGAGATCCGTTTTAGTATAGGCTATGTATCTATTCGGTAATATTTTGAAATATTCCTCATTCATTTCTTCAGATTCAACATAATTTTTCTTAATTTCCCTTCCCATACTACCTTATCTGTTTTAAAAGCTTTTGTTTAATTTGTAACGTTCGTACGTTTGTTCAGGTTTAATATTGCGACTAAATTTTAAAGCAGTTCTCCCCAACTGATTGAGTTGAAATTTTGCATGCACGTTTAGTTTGGATGACAATTCATGGTTAGCTAAGTGACGCCATCCTAAACCCAATATGGCGGACCGCCCACGAAGGCGAACTAGTTATTTTTTATGCACTCCCATGATATCGGTATCAAATAAAAAGTTTTACTGATAATAATACGAATAAATTGACGTCTGCGATCAGCTCTCTAAGGAGATGGTGTACTACTGCCCGACTAAACAGTAAGATTTAGCGTGGTCGTGTCTTAACTAATAACGACATGCACCCTGGGCAAATTCTAGTGGTGGTTTAAAAAATCCAAAGTTAAACCCGGAACTGTGTTTTGTTAGGCACAAGAAATCTTCAAGCTGAAACAAGTGGCGCATACCTCCGGACACTCAAGTCAATGTGAGGCTATGCCGAGGACTGAGTGGCATTAGGATGTGTTAAACATGATGTGCCACCTCAGGACACCGGGGCGAACCCTGTTGTATATTAGCTCATAACCTCCTAAAAAAAAGCTCTGGGAGAGTCGACAGATATTTCTTCTGTACTCGTGGGAGCAACATGGAAAAATAACTTAAAAATAAAGAAATTATTAACAGTAAAATAACATTTTTAACAAGAATTACCAGCATAACTGAAAAGCCTACTTTACTCAAAGTGGGTGCCAATTAACCCTGAAAGTTTAAATCGTTTACGTATTCTTGGAATATTAAATGATAATATTGATTTAGATGTATTATACACGGTATATAATAAAGACAAGTCAGCTTGCTAAGTAATATGCGAGTAACCAGTTTAATAAATTGGGAAAAATTTCTGAGACATCTTTCTATCATAAAGATAAATAAAAATGGCTGCCGTTTTCAAAACAATTCAGATGAATGAACGAAATACACAAAACTCAAATTAGCTTTGTATGCAGTATATGTGTACCAAGTTTCATGACAATCTGGAAAATATTTCCTAAGATGAGGGACACTGTGTTAAAAAAAAAAAAAAAAAACAATTTTGAAAATATGAGCTCAGGGTAAACTAAAGATACAATTTTAAGTCAGATTTGTATGTTGTATGTATGTACCAAGTTTAGTGAAAATCTGAAAAATATTTCCTAAGATATGCTATAATAAGTTAAAAATATATATAAATTGCCGCCATTGCGAAAATATGAACACAGGATGAACGAAATACACAATAAAACATCGGCTTTATATGTTGGATGTGTGTTCCAAGTTTCGTGAAATTCTGAAGACATTTTTCCCTAAGATAAGAAAGACTATCCTAAAATGTAAAAATGTCTGCCGTTTTGTAAAATGTGTACGCAAGGAAAAAAGTTCACAAAAGTCATGTCAGCTTTGTGTGGTATATGTGTACCAATTTGGTAAAATTCTGAAAAATATTACCTAATATATGTGATACCTACCTGAAAATAAAAAATGGCCGCTATTTAGACAATATTCAAATCAGCTTTGTAAGTAATATGCGTGTACCAAGTTTGGTGAAATTCTGAAAAATATTTTCTAAGATATGCGATACCTACTACGCTAAAAATATGAAAATAGCCGCTATTTTGAAAGTATGCTCACATGATGAATGAAATACACAAAAGTCAAGTCAACTTTGCATTGCATTTAGTAAATGTGTACCAAGTTTGATGAAATTCTAAAGTACGGTCGGTTCCTTAGATATTTAGCTTGATCTAAAAAATTTTAATTGTCCGCCAATTTGAAAATATTGAAATGGCATAAACGAAATATGTTAATGTCAATTCAGGGTACTAAGTACTATAACTGGTACAAATTTTGATAAAATTCAGTCCACTGTTTAAAACGTTTCTAGGAGACACACACACACATACACAGACAGAAAGGTGATCTCGTAAGCCTACTCTTTCCTTCGGAAAGTAGGCAACAAACAAGCTTTAATTCAAATGCTCTAAAAAGTAGAATGTTAACTTCAAATTAAATCAAACCCATAAATATATCATGTTAAACAATTTTTATTATATAAAAGCTTGTCGCGAGCTTTACCTGTGTAGAAAAAAAATTCAGTGTGTAACTTAATACTGACACAAGAAATTGTAAGAGAAAATTGTTTTTTTTTTTTTTATAAAATAGGAAAATCTCGCGACAAGCTTTTATATCATTTAAATTGTGTATTGTGATATATTGATGGAGTTGATTTAATCTACTTTTTATTTTCTTCTAATTAGAGCATTTAAATAAAAGCTTGTTTCTAAAAATATGTTACCTTGTGATTAATTCATTCCACTAACTAGTTATTTACTTGCTGTTCAACATCACAGGAGTTGTCACACCCCCACCTCTTGCCCTGACGCTGTAAAAACTTTAAAACACGCAACTTAAAAAACTGCTGTTATAACTTTCCCATTGTTCAGACATTTTATAGTCTGGATCTTTGTCACTTCCGTCGATATTTTCACCTGAATTGCTGATGTTACGCCCTACATTTAAACCTAAGCATGAGACGTTTCGCTTGGCTTATTAGGTACATCATCCTCTGGATGGTTGGATTATAAAAGCATCTTAATCGCCTTCCGCAGTCTACTCCTTTGTAAACGTATTTCAACTTCCTCTATGTTTAGTCATAGACCTACGCTATTAGTCTAAACGATCTTGTACTGGCAAGATAAATGAACAACCACAACAGTTGATTAAAGTAGGGCTTGTATGTATGTTCTACCCAACTTGAACCAAAACCGGTACGAGGTGCATTCCGCCCTCTGGGCCCCTGATTAGTCGAAAGTTATCTTCAGGAGTTAGGAGGGGGTGTGGCTTTTCCTGGTTGGTCGTGTGTTCCTTTTGGTGCTCATAGTACCTAAGAAACATGAGGGCAGTGATGAGCTGAAACCTAGGAGGGACAGTAGACCCCACCCAGGAGGAGTGGTAAGGGAGGTAGAGGAAGTATTTGGATAGGTCCCTGGAGGTAGAAGGACCCATTTAGCACAAATAGTGCCTAAGCACCATGAGGGCAATTAGTACTGTAGGGGAAGTGGAAGGGAGGTTGTCTAGGAGGGGATGGGTGACTGACGGTAAGTGGACCCTTTTGGAAAGTGCTCCGTGATTAGCTGGTGGGTTAGGCCCCGTCCAGGAGGGAGAGTGGAAGGATACCTATACCTCTACTACTGAGACATACCCTACCACATAACATCCGTACTACCACCACAGGTTTGCGGCAAATATCACTTGCTCCTAATTCATACCCCACTCCTTGGCTGCCCTTAAGGCTTGTCCACAAGACACAGCCCTCTCCTGACGTACCTCCTCTTCCACCCATCCTGTAGTACTACCCCATCTCTACCCCCGAGTTGCCCCTAAAGCTTAACCCTCTCCCATACCTGCTTCCTAGATGCTATAATGACATACCTCCCTCTTCTGATGACACATTTCTCCACTGCTGGACTTACCTGCAACAACAGAATGTCGGCTCCCCAAGACTGATGGTGGCCTTGGGAGATGATGGTGGCCTTGGGAGATCACAAGCGTAATCTGGTGTCTCTCACTATTTCATCCATTACTACTATAGCAGGCAGTTAAGTTGGCGTCAGAGCTCCTTATTGCTGTTATCAGGAGGGGAGGGCGAAGAGAAACTGATATCCTACTGCCCGGGGCCACCTGCCAGGTTGTTACTAGCAGGGCGGAAAACATTCGGCGCGTTCCGTCATACACTATATAAGTGTGACATATTTGTGAGTTGTGGCAGTTGTGCTCGGAAATATGTATATATCTTTCGGGATAGGCTAAAATATTTATCTAAAGCTGCTACGTACTTTTACCCTATCAAATAATCCTTAGATTTCGACAAATGATTTAGTTTACCAAAATAAATGGTAATATTAAATGGGTAATAAGCGAAAACCATTCAGAATTTAGTTTTTAGAAATAGGTCTACATAGTATAAACTATTTCACCCGAACAATTTTGCGACTTCACTATTAGGTTTTAGTGTATAACGCTCACAAAATTTCTAGAAATAAATGGTCATTACTTTAAAGGCCAATTCAAACTGAAGTTTAAATGAGCTCCTTGGGTTTTCTTTGCTTTATCTTTATGACAGAAATATCGCTCGATCGTAGTTAGGTTGACGGTGGAGTTAGATTTCACGCAAGTCAAAGTTTAGGGCCTAAAGGACTAACCAATATTTACATTTTACAAGTGTTTTTTTTTTTTTTTACGTGTGGCTTTGTGCTTAAATGTACCGCTCAGCGTTTATTTTTTATGCATATAATAAAAATGTTTGCTGTAATTCAACCATGGCATGCACGTAACCCTGCACATACATAAAAAAATTGTGCAACTTTGGGTACAGATTTACCTTTTCAGACATTCCTTAAAATTTGATTAGTTATCATTTTCAAAAAAAAAAAAAATAATAAAATTGTGTGGCATTGGCAACAGCGCATTTTGTGAAGACATTAGTCATGTTAGTAATATTAATGTCCCAATACTGTCAGACCCCTAAGATGAAACCTTATGTCTAAATGTAAAAATAAATTCTGTCGCACAAAGTAAATAGACCGTCACACAGATGTAACTTACATAGTTAACAACTTTTATAATTGTGAAGAATTTAATTAGTACATTTTGTGAAGTACACTAACTCGTAAACATCACTATAATTGGTTGGTTACCATACAAGTATTTTAAGCAAAAGTCACTCTTAGAAAACTTCAAAACAGAAATTTGTTGGAATGTGTATCTTAGCAGGAGCTGGTAAGACAAGAAGTAGTGAACAGCGCGACAGCTAAACCAGATATGCAATTATGTGCTTATTTCATAGCTCCTACGATGTATACATCTCATAACAGTACGTCCGTACTACTGATTGTTTAAAACGTAATAATATAATGTTTAATAAGTTCTCGTTTTTGAAAATGCCGGATATTATATACGTGTGTGTGTGCATACACACAAAATTACGTGTAGACAAATAAGTTTTATACATATAATAAACAATACAATCATTAAACCAGTATAACACGTTCTAATTAAAATTGGTATATTAAATGACAAAATAAAAAATTTAGTTTACTATAAGAATAACTCATTGTTAAAGGATACAGTTTCGTAAAGAGTTTTTAAAATATGCCTTGAATAAGTTATTCGGTTGAGTACTAAAATAACATGACATGAAGATTAATTTTTAATTTCTCCACGGTTAAATTTTGCGGGTATTATAACTGTGTGAAGGTAGCAGTGATACAAGTCAACAATTGGAAAAAAATAATTAATGTTAATGGGTGTAACAATGCCATTAATTACTACTGACATAAAACACTAACAAAATGTTTTTGCTTTGACATCCTGAGTAACATAACGTCAATAATAATAATGATGATGATGATGATAATAACAATAATAATAATGGTGGTGTAGCAGTGGTTGTGGGGGTAAAAGCATTTGAATTCTTCAAGTGGTGATATTCTACGTGATATTCATGAAGAAGTGTATTTTTCGCTTGCAACCGTACCATTTACTCAAATATTAACTTCTATATCCAATGGTTTTCACAAACGATCCGATGTTCCAGGTTGAGGAAGTAGGAATACACATGACCGCACATGGGTGGTTTCCTTTGATGTTTACTAAACAAAAAATATGCTAGTAGATAATGACTGCAGCAGATCCAGAATAATAAAGAAAATTGCTGTATTACATATGTATCTGTTAAATTAGGTTACTTTCAGATAAACACCACACTTTGTAAAGGTGTGATATCTTTAACACTATGTGATACATATGCCAAGATAGAATTTTCCATGGAAGCCATATTGCTAAGTAATTACACTGAAAGAAAAAATTGTGGAAAGTCTTCCCTACATAATTATTTTGTAGTAACCACTAAGTAATTGTGTGGTGCCCACAACATTTTAGTGGCCACAGCTAAAAGTTTTTGTGGTGACTACCAAATAAATGTTATAGGGTGAATACTCTCAAAATATTTTGCAGCTGCCACAAAATAATTTTTCGGTGTATATTTAAGTAACGATAGAGTACACAAATGTACAGCAAAAATGAAAAATGAAAAATTAACTACAATCAAAACATGTAAGTGTACATGTCTGACAATCACGTAACAGAAATGAACAAGTAGGCCTAATATCAGGCAGACATTTTTGTCTTAGTACCAACTTCTGTTAGGTGTGGATACTTTGACTTTAGTGGTTAGTTTGTTTTAATCGGAATATTTATTTTAGTGCACTTGGTGGAGAAATGGCAATCTTTATGTTGATGGATCAAACTTAAAGGTTCAAGTATTGAGCTAGATTCATTTATATCTTCTAGAAATGTACCCGAAACAAATATTTTGAGTCGGTCAAAGTTACCCCTGCAGTCTGTGTTTGACGGTTGCTTATACAAACAGCAAAGTTAACCTGCAACATACCTGACTAAACCTCACTCATACCCGTGTACTTTGCTGCTCTTGCAGTTGATATCTGCAGAGGCTTGAGCAGGCACTACCTACTTGTCGCTCCTCCATCACAACACTGAATCACGATTTTCATTATTTCCCTCTCTCTGCTATGTAATACTTTTCCGAGCCTCGACGAGCTATCATCTCCTCTTCCATTTGCGGGCATTAACTGAGCGTCGACGTTTTCCTAACTGTCACTACACGGCTCTCGACTGTGTGTCGCCTTCTTATCTCCTCTTCCTTCCCCTGTCCCGCTGCCACACAAACACGCGCGCGCACTGAAGTCAACTTAACAGCCCAGTATAGTATATATCTGTTATAAGACTTTTTACTTGTCATTTATCTGCTAGTCACAGAGGTGAGTGCATATTTATATCTCGTCCATCACTACACTACAATATTTTTTAACTTTAAAATCTATATTTAATATGTTCACTAGTTTTTAAACATATAAGGTTTATAAAGAGGAATGCTAGGAAACACCTGTGATATACCTTAACACACGTCACTAAAAAAACACATTTATTTTATGCACAATCACCCTACAAATACAGACATATTCACCTAAAATACTCACAGCCATATTTGCTCATAGTTCATCATAAATCATTGCTCAAATGTGATATTCATATATATCATAATATTCACTTGGATGCACCCACTGACTTGTAGCAGCGTTTTCAGTGTGCAAACCACAAATGCCACAGCAGTAACTTTGACACAAACACACACTTGTAGCAGCATTGACGTGCGACAACAAACCTTCTTGCACAAGTTAGGAATGGTTTTTGTGTATCCAAGGAAGAAGCTAGAAGAGATGTAGTCATGCACTCGTCATAGCAGAGTACAGAAGTCAGATTACAGCATCACAGCAAGCAGACATGCTGTAGACTGAGTGTAGAAAGACAACACATTGTAGACAGTCAGAGAGCATTAGGATAGAGGCAGAGAGCCATGCTGCAATATGGTATAGGCAGGCAGCCAGGCACACAGGCTCGGTGTAAAGAGGCAGGCAGCCAGAAAAGCATGTAGGCAAACAGGCTTGCTGTAGACACCCAGGCAGCGGGGTGAACATTGGGTGTAGGCAACCAGCACGGTTGGATGTAGACAACACACAACACATTCCTAAGAGCCCACAAAAACACAACCTACAACATACCACAAACACAAAACTAAATCTCAGCACACAACTATGAAGCTCCGCATACATATGTGTATGCTCTACACACACACCACACACCACGCACCGTACACCTTACAATGCAAACACACCACAAAGCAAACATACCACAATGAAGCTCTGCACACAACTGCAACACTCCCGAACAAAGTTGTGCACACTCAGGAGACAATTGTGCACACTCAGGACACAATTGTGCATGCTCCCAACACAATTGTGCATACTCAGCACACAAATGTTACGCTCCACACACAAATGTGACGCTGCGCATACAACTGTGACGATGTGCAAACAACCATGACGCTTTGCACACAACCACGGCTCTCAGCACACAACCATGATGCGCTGCACACAAACATGACGCTCTAGGTGCTACCACAACAATCTGCACTCAACCATAATGCTCTGCACACAACCATAATGATCTTCACACAACCTCGACACTCTGCGCACAACCATGATGCTCTACACATAACAATGTCACTCTGCACAAAAAAAATACTCTCAGCAAAAAATCATGACGCTCTGCACACAACTACGACGCTCTACACATAACCATGACTATCTGGATGTAACCATGACGCTCTGCACACAACTACGACATTTGCACATAACTATGAGTCTCTGGATGCAAACATGAATCTCAGGACACAACTGTGAAACTCTGCACACAACCATGATACTCTGGAAACAACCACGACTCTCATCACTCAACTATGACGCTCTGCAACAAACCATGATGCTCAGGATGCAAACATGACGCTCTGCACACAACCATGACACTTTGCACGCAACCATGACTCTCACCACACAACCATTACGCTCTCCACATAACTTAGACGCTCTGGATGCGACCACGACTCTCATCACACAAACATGGCGCTCTGCACACAACAATGACGCTCTGCACACAACAATGACGCTCTGCACACAAAAATGACGCTCTGATCACAACCATGACGCTCTGCACACAACCACGACTCTCAGCACACAAACATTACGCTCTGCAAAGAACAATGATGCTTTGCACACAACAATTACTCTCTGCACACAGACATGACTCTCAGCAAAAATTCCATTACGCTCTGCCCACAATTATATTGCTCTACACATACCCATTATGCTCTGGATGTAACCATGATATTCTACAAAAGTACGATGCTCTGCACATATCTACGACGCTCTAGTACAACCATGAACTTCAAACCACAACCATGACGCTCTGTACACAACACAAATGCTCGGCACACAACCACGATGCTTTGCACACAACCAACAACAATAATGTTCTGGTTGCAAACATAACTCTCAGCACACATCCATGACGCTCAGCACACAACCACGACTCTCAGCACACAACCACGTCTCTCAGCACACAACCATGACGCTCTGCACACAACCATAATATACTGGATACAGGATAAAGTGTCCCTTTTTTGACAGCAGATGCACCCAATGTGACAGGCCTAAATGTTGAAAACGTTGCAATACTTTGCTTATTCTACACCTAGTATTTCAGTGTTGTATGATTGGTAGGAATAAATAAAATAGTACCTAATATTTATTCATATGACATATGTACAGTAATTGGTGTGTTTTGTATTAATATTTTAAGACATGTTTTATGACGTAATACGTGCATTACGCTATAAAATCTATATAGATGAGTCTTTTTGAAGTCAACATTTTCCTAAAGTACGCGTCACGTAGCTGGCCATGCTGCCACAGTTCACGCATCGCCGCTAGGTTGCAGGGCATCCAAGCTGTCATTGTTCCGACTGTTGTTGTATGTGGTCTTGTCGCGTCGTCGTGTTTTGTGAAACGTCGATTACAATGAAAATCAAACTTACGTGTTACGCAAAATCTTCGAAACCAAGAACTGACGGGCGAAATTGAGTCTGGATCAACAGCCGAGAGGACTGCTAAGATTGAATTTATCGCGGAAAATAATTTGGAGGTAAGTACAATTTACGTTATAAGGCATTTTACATTGTATCGACTTGTTACACGCGACGTCAATACTTAATTTGGGGTCTTTGAAGAAATAAATAAAAATATATATTGTTTTGTGTTCGTGTATCGGGTGTAGGCAGTCGTTAAAAACCGAAACCTAGGCATGTTAAGGCCCTATGGGCGGAACTCGCATTATTCTGTTTACATTCCTTCTTGAGTGTTTAGTTTAAATACAGTAAGGTGGCCTATATGGAGGTTTAACTGTATCTTTAAACTAATATCAAATGTGTTGCTCGGTATGCAGTTTATAAACAACCACCATTGATTCAAAGTTGCGTGTTTATCAAACACAACAGTCTCAAACATGTGCATAACTTTAAAAAAAGAAAAAGATAACCTTATAGTTAACTGTGTATATTTAAAAGTATTGGATATTTTTCTCTTATTGAGTTTGCTGTCTTCATTCAACATTGTGTTCTGGTACTTTTGGTAATGTACTAGGCCTATGCAAAATTTATATCTGCCTGACAATGTTAGCATGAAAGAATTTAGGTAGCTTGATAGACTATAAATTTTAGTTAGAATTTTTGTACGTCATTAAGCCATTAAACAGTTTCATTTCAATCATTCATTAAGCCTAGGGCAGCTGCTACTTCCATAGTGTAATCTTTTCATTGCGCTTTTTTTTTTCATAATTATCACAGAAAATTAAAAGCCTATATATATCTTAATCTTATAAGGTAGGCCTAAATATTAATAATCACTACTCATCGTGTACCGCCCAAACTATTGATTTACGATAGTTCATTGATGAAAAATGTTTTTAGAGATGTTGTAAAGAGTCCTGCGTAAAGAAATTTTCTTGTTAGTTAGGTTACTTAACATAAACAAACACTACAAATTATATTAAATATAGAACTACTTATGTTTTTGTTAGGTTAGTTTATTTGAGGTAACCTAACCTAAACTAACCTAACATAACTTAAACAAAAATAACAAACATTTTTCATCAGTAAACTGTGTGTCCAAAATCAATAGTCGGGCAAGTACATGATGAGTAGTGATTCTTAATATTTATTAAAGTTTTTAAAATTTTGTGATTTCACACCTGCTATTGGTGGGCAAGAATGCCTCTGCACCAAACACCCCCCCCCCCCAATATATTGGCCTATACGAAAATTTAGAATAATGAAATTTATTCAGCCAAATATTACTGCAGTTATGTAAAAACCTGTGTTGGCAGCAGTGTTTTCTGGTACTGTTCCATGCAGAATTATATACACGCGTTTAACTCCATTCAGACATCAATTACTACAAAAAAATATAAGACCACAAACAATTAACTCCGCAGACACAGCAGTCCAGTTTTATATTCTTGTCTAAGTATAATGAATGAGAAATTTTTCCATGATCCGCACAACACTTCCTGACATTTCCGTTTTCCCTGACCTCAAAGAAAATTCCCGGTTTTCCACTTTCTCTAGCTTTGTGGTGACGCTGACTGTTTTATAATGTACATGACTGGGTTTTAATGTAAATAGTGTATACATCAGTATGGCAGTAATGTATGCTTTGTCAATAAGGTTTTAATTTATTTGTCTTAGATTTACAATAAATGGTTTGTTCAGGTATGTATGTGATTTTCACTTCTTCCACTTCAGATTAAAATGTTTCCTTGATTGGCTAACTAAATAGGTATAAAACAATTTGCATAGTAAATGTTAAATTGTTGTTTTATGATTTGAGTAAATTCAGTAAGTGTGTCAGGGGCCTTACTGTTGTGATATACGCTTTGCATTAGAGCAGCCTTTCAGGTAACATGTAAGCGTACATACAAAGTCTTTCAGGAAAGGGTCTTGGTATTGGGAACTTATTTTACAGTATTACAGTAGCAGGGTTTTACAGTAGCAAACCTTAAGAAAAGAAGGGTTGTGTTAGCAAATGTTGTGACCTTGTATTGAATGTACTTTCAGTGAAATGTTCACACAAACAGTGCAGTTATGAATACTCGTGGTATTGATTAAATATGTGACTATGCATAACACATAAAGAACCATTTTCATATAGCATTTGGAAAATTCTATTCACACTAAGGTCAATTCTGTGATAACTTGTTTTCACAGCTAAGGTTGCATGTAAATATTTGTGTGATACAATGGGAAATTTTCCCTTACGAAACAAATTGTCTATTTTGCACAATTTTCCCCCCTTTAGACTTTTCTCGTAAAACCTGGCAGAATGGGAGCAGCAGAACTCAGAAGAGAAAATCCCTAGACAAGGGGAAGAGGCATGTCTTTGTCCATGACGGAGGAAAAGAGGGTTTTGTAGAAGGAACACTTCTCGTCTTCCCCACCAAATAACTAGATGGTGACTACCATAAGACGTTCAATGGGCCCATACTTGAAGATTGGTTGGAACACCAGCTTCTTCCAAGCCTTTCCATCCCTTCTGTAGTAGTGCTGGCTAATGCAGCTTATCACAGTGTGCAAGTAAGTAAAGTTTATTCGATAATGGTAATTATTTATCTCGTAAGTTTTTTAAGGTCCTTTTGATCACATTTACTGAATGTTGTAAAATAACCTTGCTCTCTCCACTTTTACTCTCTGTAATATCTCCAAATAAAAACTTTAACTTGGGCAGATATAGCTTACCAATTATTTTACTAGCGTATGAGCCCTGGGTTGCACGACTTGGTAAAATAAAATTAACTGAAACAATTTCGATAAACTGAGAGAAAACAAGTGGTGTGGAAAGAACCAAATTTATTACATATAACCTTAAAAGAATATTAGTAGGGCTAATAAAGAAACATAAATTGGATCATCAATAAGATTCCGTAACGCATTATTGTAAGAAAAAAAAAACATAATCAGTGACGTTGCAATTATGAGAGACTATAACTTAAGAAATGGAAACAAATTTGAGTACTAATTAAATATTTGCTTTCCTAGACTCTTACTAGATTGTGAATTTGTATTAGAATAAAATTGAAAATTAAATGTTGGATGTTAGTTCAGTGTGATGAGTCAGAGAAAAATATAAACTTATTATTTCCTCCACGATATTAGCTAAAATGGTAGGGTAACGTTTCCTTCAAACTTCTTTACTTTGTGGCAATATAATTTAGAGTAATTCTTCTGTTCGTTTTTAAGAAATACTGCAAAAATTGCGAGGATTCAGCTTGAGACATCTTATCCAGAGTATTCGTGGGGTTAAAATTTTGCACTACTTTAAAAATTAATATCCTCAAAATTTAAATTTAAGCAGAGTTGTCCACAATTTCTGAAACTATTTCATGGTTTGGAATTTTTTCTTGTCGTTACGGGAGGGCTGGGACTGCTTACTGTTGAAGTCTCCACCGTGAAGAAAGAAATTTCGAAAACTCTCCTGAGTTTCGAAATTATAAAAGAATATTGGTATCAAGGGAAACGTAGTACTCCACGTCATTCAATTCTTCTCTCAGTTGGCCAGTAAGAGGTAATGCCAGGCTAGGATTCGCCCAACATATTTCCTGGAAGACGGAAACGAGAAGGCCTGGATATCTTCTACTCTTCAGTCGTATAAAATATTTCCCCGCTGCTTTCCAACAGGAACAAATACAGCACCAGGTCTCGTAGATTCTCTTCAAAAGGAATTATAAGCAAAAAAAGTCGTCTCGAGGCATAATCTTACTCGAGAAATTCTTCGTAGCCGGACCTCTACGTAGATTTTTCTTCCATTTTCTTCCCTTCGACGTTCTATATTAAAAAAATTTTCTTTCTTGTTGATACCAAAGTGAAGGCAAAAATTCTGCTTCAAAATACGCAGTGAACATGGAAGTTATTCTTTCTACTAGCAAAAATCGATTAATGTGTGGTCTGCAAATGATCTGATTTTTAAATTAAACTAGCAGTCCCCCGCGGCTTTGCTCGCGAGTATTATTCGTAACTGATAATATTTACTTTAATTGAAAAACCTCTTTGTACACAAGATTGGTACTTCAGTCATCAAGTGTTAGAATGTCCAAGCGGCTAGTTGAACTAGTTCTGCAGCAGGATAAGTAGCTATAGCTGTCCACGCGAAAAGCAGTCTTAAGTTTGTCCCTGCCACTAACAGCGACTTCGCCTGGGCCTTATTTGTAGCCCTGCCTATTTGACGTTGTGGGGTAATTACAGACACCTAAGGTAAGAGGTTAATCGAATGAGAAACATCTGTTTACCCTGTGCACAACTATTGGTGACGGTGCCCTCAATTATATATTTTCAAAATATTCTCTTTAACTTTATTGACATTACAAAGTTTCAGTGGGTAAATGTTTCGCGGAAACGTATTTGGTGTCCCAAACCTGAGATTAGTGAGATGATATATCGTCGGTTTACTGTCAAAAGTGACAAAGTCAAAATGAGATAAAATTATGAAAATGCTAGGAATATGTATATGTTGCTCACGAACAATTGCCCAAGTTTAAAGTCTATTCGTCTTTTCGTACTGTTGTGTCACAGTATAGTGACATACCACATTTCTGTTAATATCTACAATTTAATACTGTTTTTAGACGAAACAGCATTTATGACTTAATCACTTTTGGCAGTATACCAACGATATGTCAGCTGATATTGTAGAGGAACCTAAGTGGAAAGCGAACTGCAATTTTACCCTTTTAAAGACTACATGTAAATTGCACTAATTCGATCTGCCTTGTAGTTTTTGTGTGTCAGAATTGAACGTTCGCACGCAGCTTTTAATGGAATTCGAGCCCAGAACCTCCCTCTGAATTTAGACCTGAGTGACAAACAACTGCGTCACGTAACGTCGAAGTAATCCATGAAAGTAAAATTTATTTTTAAAAAAAAATCTGTGTCCTGGGTTCATAGAGGTTGCACAACACCACGTCTCGATAGGTTACTGTAGAGTGAAACTCCAGTATAAGTTGTTTCTCGCTGCTCGTTCCTGCTTTTCGGATCGTCTGCCTTGATTATTGACCAACTAAGTTTTATTCTTAATAATCACGCTTCTTATAAAGAAAAAAATTACATACATATTTTTTTAAATATTTACGGAAGCATCACTCTGACGCGAACAACACCTCAATATCGCTACTGGTTAGATAGATATCGTGGGTTGGTGGAAAACAAATTTTGTGCTTTTTCACCCTTTTGGGTGTCGAATTCCGAAATATTTTAAATTTACATCTTAGACATTTGTATAGGTATCTAATTGAAGTGTAAATCACATCGCTAGCCATTCAGTCCAATCAAAATCGATCATTCACTAAAAAACACATTTCACCCCTGCATAGTATTGAGAAAACGAATTTCGAAAAATCTGAACCGTTCTGCGATAATTTCTGTAGTCATCATCCTGAAGCAAACATTAATTCTACATCTCAACGGGTTCGATAGATATTGAGGATTTATCTAAAACACGTTCAGGTCTTTTCAACACTTAAGAGAGTAAATTTCGAAAAACCCTTGAATCACGTTTTAGAATACCTTATTGGTATCTCGTGGACGTAAAAATCACAACATTAGCCCGCTGGGTTCAAGATATATCGACGATTAATTGAAAACGCTTTTCACCACTTTTCACCCCTTTTCACGTCCTTAGGTAGCGAATTTTGAAAATTCCTGAAATTACTTTTTAGGTATTTGAGAAAGTATCAATCCTAAACAAAAATCACGTCTCTATTTAAAAAACTATGTGATCGATATATATCGAATGTGAGTCGAAAACTCATAATACCCCATTTTTAACCAGTTTAGGGCCGAATTCGGAAAATATATTTTAAATGGTACTTGGGATATTTACAAAAGCACCAATTTAAAGCAAAGAGCACTTTGATATCTCGATTGATTCGATAGATATGGAAGGATAATTGAAAACACATTTCACGTATTTTCACCCCTTTAAATAAAGATTTCCGAAACGATTTTGATTCCTGTCATAGACATTTGTAAAAGTAACCAATTACAGTTAAAATCACGACGATGGCCAATTGTTTTTCGAAGATAAAGACGATTAATTAAAAACACATTTTGCCCCTTTTTACTGCCTGGGGGTCGAATTTCAAAAAAACCTAAAACTACTTTTTGGGTATTTACGTAAGAAATATTTTGAAGTGAATATCAACTCTCTATCCCGAAGGGTTCGATAGATATAGATAGTTGATTGGAAACACATTTAAGGTATTTTCAGTCCCTTAAAAGTTGAACTTCGAAAAATCCTTAAATTGGCTAATATGCATTTTTACGAATGTCCTATTAAAGTAAAAATCACCATGATTGGCCGTCGGGTTCGAGCTCTATCGACGTTTCTTCGGAAACACATTTCACCCCTTTTCACCCCCTTAGAGGTCGAATTTCGAAAAATCCCTTCTTAGTGCTCGCCTACGACCTGAAGGGAACCCCCACAAAAA